>CM077204.1:6130846-6413346 GCA_039654625.1 Rhinogobio ventralis
CTTTGACATCTGCAAGCGAAACCTCGATATCGAGCGTCCCTCATACACTAACCTGAACCGGCTCATCGCCCAAATTGTGTCCTCCATTACGGCATCACTGCGCTTTGACGGTGCCCTAAACGTCGACCTCACAGAGTTCCAGACCAACCTGGTCCCGTACCCTCGCATTCACTTTCCACTGGTTACCTACTCCCCTATCATTTCGGCTGAAAAGGCCTACCATGAGCAGCTCTCTGTACCGGAGATCACCAATGCCTGCTTCGAGCCAGCAAACCAGATGGTGAAGTGTGACCCTCGCCGTGGAAAATACATGGCCTGCTGTTTGCTGTACCGTGGTGATGTAGTTCCAAAAGATGTTAACGCCGCCATAGCCAACATTAAGACGCGGCGCTCCATCCAGTTTGTAGACTGGTGTCCCACGGGGTTTAAGGTCGGCATCAACTACCAGCCGCCCACCGTCGTGCCAGGAGGGGATCTGGCCAAAGTGCAGAGAGCTGTCTGCATGCTAAGCAACACCACCGCCATCGCAGAGGCATGGGGCCGCCTGGACCACAAGTTTGACCTGATGTATGCAAAGAGGGCTTTTGTTCACTGGTACGTGGGTGAAGGGATGGAGGAAGGGGAGTTCTCGGAGGCGCGGGAAGACATGGCTGCCCTGGAGAAAGACTATGAGGAGGTTGGTGCTGATTCCACAGAGGACTGTGGGGAGGAGGATGAAGAATATTGATAAGTGTACTTGTAATTTGAGTAAATAAACTTATGCATTTAAAAACTTAAATGTAACATCACTTGCTTATGGCTTCAAACAGCCTCTTTGTAAACCGTGAACCAATTCAAAAGTGGTCTAATTTATCTACCTTAAATTTCCTGGATACTAGTGGGGGCCAAGAACACTAATTCTCATACTGTACTGCAGTATCATGTTAGGGGCCATCTTGAAACATTTAGTCCATAATTCCACATGGTAGCCAAATGCAGAAACCAAATGTTTGACTCTCTAGTTCCACTCATACTGAGTGAAACTGCCACAGTAAATCTGCTTCACACTAAGTGTTTACAGAGGTGTAAAGAGTACCTGAAAACCTTAAGTAAAAGTACCTTACAGCAAAAATTACTCCATACCAATTCCAACACCACTTTTAGGCCTGGCTTAACTTGATTTAGGCTATTCCATGTAAGCAAAGTCAACAGTTGATTACAAGGTGTTTGGTTTCATTTCTTTGACGTTCTAGATGACTAGTCTATTCTTGGGCTATGGTTGGATGTGTATTAAATTGACAGCCCAAATTTTGCCTAGTTTTTAGCCTAGACGTCAGGGCTGTTTGAACCGCTATTAGACGTCTTTTAAACGCGAAATTGCTTGCTGGGTTCATAAACTGGGCTTAGATTAGGGCAGGATTAAGGCTTGGTTCAATTAGGGAATTTAAATGGCTTTTTTTTTTTTTAAACAGGCCTTAGAAAAAACAGTGCATCTTGAGACAAAACGATGGCACTGACATGTTTTAAGATGTTCGTGCAGTTTGCTTTCAGTTAAAACCGCTTAAACATGCATTTTAGTCTAGGGCTAGGCTTGTCTTTGAATCCGGGGGTTCGAGTATCTGATTTTTAACAGTACTTGAGTATTTTACTCATACTGAATATAGGCTCAAAGATGCATTAGTCTTCAGCACTGACGCTACATGCCAATGAAAAACAAGAAACCGCTGATTTGTGATTTCTGAAGAGACCCGATTGCTTTATGATAAGCAGATTGAATTTAGTCTTCATCGCTTGTACACTTAAGGCATTATTGATTTTACGTAAAACGGGTGAAAAAATTACAACTTTGATAGTAAGAAATGTCTTGTACAGAAATGTCCAAACAATAGGCCCATATTAGAGTTTAAATCTATAATGAATATATTTTAGTTATATATTTTCCCATATATATATATTTTGGCCATACATATGTAAGGACATACATATTACTAGAGATGGGATGATGTTACGGTAAACTTATTTCTGTCAGTCACCTTTTATTTAATACAGGTGTTTCAAAGCAGCTTTACAGTGATAACAGAAAATGAAAAACAGGAAATTATTCAGTGATGTGAATTGTACAGCAGCTCTAAAAGAAAAGTGTCATAGTTCAGGTGAAGTCAGTTCAGTGTTGATTCAGTTCTGTTGTAAATATAATCAATTATTAAATTAGTTAATCTATAAAGCAGTGATGTCATCGTCCAGCTCAGTTCTCATCCAATAGTGTCAGTGCAGTCAAATCAATAATATTGTTGGATATAAAGTGTCCCAAACTAAGTTGCCTAAGCCAGAGGCAACAGGAAGACCCAAAGTCCATCAGGAGACAGAATGGAGAAAAAACCCTGAAACCAGGCTCTGTCGGGGGCCCAGTTCTCCTCTGGCCAACAAACGAACACCGTGTCATTATGAGGCTGCGTCAGAATTCAGATTGTGGATCGGTAGCATTCAAATATTTCATTTAGTTCCTTTTGCTCGAAGATCAGATTTATCACGCCGAAGCTGGCCATAGGGTCTGTGCGGAGGACCTGTCTGGTTCTTGTGGTCTCTGCTGAGGATCTGTGCCGATGGCTGTCATGTCGGCGAGGCCTTCACAGGGATTGTGTTAGACACAGTCTCTGCTGACATTCAGGGCTGCGTTGTGGTCGTGTCTAGGTGCAGGTCCACCATCTGATCTGGATACGGTCCGGATGCGCAATAGACGTGAAAGACTATAATGCGTTAAGAGCTCGCTCAAGTACCGAGGAGATAAACCATTTAGTGCTTTGTAAGTAATTAGAACTTTTTTAAAATATATGTAATGTTTAATAGGGAGCCAGGGCAGTTTTGACAGAACCGGGCTAATATGGTCATACTTCCTGGTTCTAGTAAGAACTCGAGCTGCTGTGTTTTGGCCCAGCTGGAGTTTATTTATTAAGCGTGCAGGGCAACCACCCAGTAGAGCATTACAATAATCTAGCCTTGAGGTCATGAACGCGTGAACTAACTGTTACGCATTTGTCATTGGGAGCATATGTCGTAATTTAGATATATTTTTAAGATGAAAAATGTGAAATGTGGCTTTTGTGAAGGAAATTTTTAATGAATTATAACTAATATTCCTTTCTTGCAGGATTAACATTTAAATGCTTTTGAAAACTAAATGTCCCTAACACTTGGGCCAAAGTTAACGTGTGTTAAATATAACAAAAGAGGAAACAAAACGACTTTTTTCAGACAACAAAAAATATATATATATGATCCAAGTTGTTATACCAACTATTTATTCCGTTATCTTTGTGAATTGGTATGGTTTCGTCAGGGCGCAAAGAAATATAGAGCTGACGCTGAGTTTTAGCAGTGTAACAGTGAAACCCAATGCCACACGTCCTAATATCTCCCAAGAGTAGCATGTACAGGGTAAAAAGCAACGATCCTAGTACTGAGCCTTGAGGTTGTACAGCTTGGGTAATTGTCTCGAAACAACTTGTCAGCAGAAATATGTGCCTATGGCAAAGATGTCAGACTTCAAATCTCGTACTCTTGAGGGTCCTGCGGCAGAGCAACTGGCATAGAGAAGTATGGCAACGAATGGATGGCTTTCTCCAGGTACTACAAACCTCTTGCGCCATCTTAATTTTAGTGCTAGTACAGATCCTGCGTTAATGACCCCAGAAACAAAATGCAGGGGACTTGGTACTTCTAGGGAAGCATGCCTTCTGGCATTAAAGACAATTAAATGGAGTGCAACAAAACTAAGGTAGGTCAGTTTTTCCCAAGATTTCATACTCACTTTGGGAGGTTTTCTTTGGCTAATGTTGCACTGTATTGCATGCAAAAAATATGAAATTGAAAGAAAAAACTCCTCTACACTCAATTTGAAGAAAAGCATTTATTTTATGAGCTGAATTTGAGTAACTTGTTTTTAAGTTGAACAGAGAAAACATTTCAGAAGATGGACAGTATATGAATATATAGGTTTATCTCAATTCAAAATTGGACTTTGGAAGATATTTTATATCTCCATCTCTATACAAGTGAACATAAACATGTCCAAAGCATTAAAACATTTGTTTTGATGAAAAAACTTAAAGCGATTAAGGTATGTTTTGCTTAGCAAATAATGCAACAAGCTACAATACTTTTAAATATTTATTGCCATTACTGCATCTTAATGAGACAGGCTAAAGGAAATTTTTGAGTTTGCAGGGTTCCGGTGCTTGACACAATCAGCAGGTAGTTAAAGCACCATCCTGGTCATGGACTCGTCTGAAAAACTATCCATTTTTCATGCAGCCCTTAAACACGGATGCTGATGTTTTTCTCTTTTCAAAATCTTTGAAAATATATCCAAATTCAAATGCTTACAATCATTCAAACGGTGACCAACCAACTTAAATGTCATATATGAAGGCATTTAAAGAAATTTAAAATAGAATAAAGGCAAGTACTTTTGGTATTCAAACTAAATACACAATGCCGACACCTTTGACCAAAAAAAAAAACAAAAAAAAAAAACTGCTTTCTTAATGTTCGCACATCCCTTCTTTTAAATTTTTTTTTTTTTTTTCAAAAAAAATGAAATTTGTTAATAACAAAACTATGAACAGTTTCAAAAAAATATCACCTCTACAATATAACATTAATAATTAAGATCCTTCATTGAACTTATTAGAGTACCCTCATCAGCCATAAACGAAGTTACAATTTCATAACTGTAGCATAAACCTAAATAAACGTGAAATACCACTTTTGGTGCAGCAACCAATAAATGCTAGGGCTCAAAGTAGGTGCTAAGTGCGAAGCAAAGACCACGCTACAGAGAAACGTACTCAAAACTCTGGATTCCCATAGCAAATAGTTGCTTTTTTCTCTTTTATATGGGTGTGGTATTTGTAGTGTCTACTTTTACATTAGTAGGCATTCTGTAAGCATTGTGTATCACTTTCATTTAGTCAAAAGGGCTGAAGTCCCTCTCTAAGTTTTCAGATTCATCGTCATCAGAAAAGAAGTCATCGTCATCTATGTCTTCCTCATCGTAATCCTCGTGCCATTCTGGAACGTATTCATCGTCATACTCGTCATCCTCCTCTGCTTCATCACCGGGGTCTTCGTTGTTGTTGTTGTCGGAGTCTCCGGACTCAGAGCCTCCATCTGATTTGGACCTGAAATCGTAATAAAACATTGAAAACATCTGCATGTGTCAGTGGGATTTCTCTGTAAATGTGCAGTGGCTCACTCTTTGTTGGCATCTGTGTTGTTAGCCAGATTAGAGGCCTGCGCCGTCTCCTGGTCTGGCCCAGTCTTGGACTGATATCCTACACGGAAGTCCTGCCAATCGGAGATGGTCAAATGTGTTGCTTTGAAGGCTTTTAATAAACAAGTTCATGTTTAAGCCTAAAAAAAAAAAAGTACACAAGTGAGAATATGTAAGAGTAGATTTACCTGAGTGGAGTGCTGGAGGATGGCCACAAGACGTTCCTGAATCCGGCGAATAAGCTCGAGGCCAGTGTTAAGGTGTTCAGGTTTTAGGAGTCGGACACAGGATGCAAGATCAGTGCATTGCAGCAGGGTCTCCTCTGAAACCAAAACCACAACTAATTTTATTACAGTATAACCAGTGCATCAGAATTATGACGCATAATTGAACTAGAGCAGGATTCACATGTCGATGAAAAACTACTAATTATATTCAAAGTAAAATAAATGCAATATGATCTGCTATATTCAGTGTTTGAAAGCTTCTTGGTTTACATTAAATGCGTGCGCTGTGGGTTTAATGCGCATTTAGGAATGCAGCGTGTGCTAGGTTTACTTCATTTACACATTCACATAATTTCCAAAATTTTGTGTGGACAGAAATTCACAGCATTTCATAAGTATTTCGGCAAAATAAAAGCTCAAGGATTTTAAAAGCTAGAGGGTTTGAACAAAGCATGACTCAAAAAGTTTCGGGGCAATAATTTAATAAGAAGTTACAATGAAATTTCCAAAAATGCTAATAACTTTCGATTAAATCAGCCTATTGTAATGAATAGATTCCTTGGGTTATGCAGAGAACATAGATACCAAGTTTGCCATAGTCGGTCAAACTTCCTGTCCGCCATGATGTTGTTGTTTTTTAAAACCTACTTTTTCGAGCTCCTCCTAGACAGTTTGTCCGATTTTCACCAAATTCGAGTCAAGTTATCTTCAGACCGTGCCAACAAGAAGATATGGATTTCATGTGGATAGACGAAACCATTTTCATATACCACAGCAACGAATTTGAAGCATGATGCCAAATCGACTCTGAGTCTGTGTCTCTGCATTGCTTTGGCATATTGACACCTTACTCTGACCACACCACATCAGTTTGGTCACAGCACCACCTATTTTTTAAAAGTGATATCTCATTAAATCATATTAATAGTGACTGTATGATTTTCCGCTATTTTGCCTAAAATCATCTTAATATGTCTTTAATTGCTCATTGTTGCAGTTGGTCCGATCTGCTCCAAGCCATGCTGACATGACTTATCGTACCGTCTTCGTGCTTGGCCCCTTAATGGTTGCTTGCAGCTATTATTATTATTATTAAATTTGATTTGGTGAATTTAATGTGGAGACACTATCCCAACTAAAAGAAGGCTTGAGTCAACTTTATTGTAAAGCTACAAAGTCAAAATAAAGAATTATTCGATATTTTGGTAACACTTTATTTTAAGGTGACAGTTACATTGCACTTACTCAAATAAGTAGTATTAATTAATTAACTACACATACTTACTATAGAGTTACGGTTAGGGTTTGGTTACTTGTTAATTATGCATAATTTACTGTTATTACTATAGTAAGTACATGTAGTAACATGTAACTACACCACTTTAAAATAAAGTGTTACCGATATTTTATCTATTTACTTGCATGTCACGTCACCATTAACTGACATCAGAGAACCATGAACATGCGAATGTGTCATTAAATTATTGAAATGCTTACTTAAAGGGATAGTTCACCCAAAAATGAAAATTCTGTCATCATTTACTCACCCTCAAATTGTTCCAAACCTGTATGAATTTCCTTGTTTTGCTGAACACAAAAGATGATATTTTGAAGAATATGGGGAACTAAACAGTTGATGGACCCCATTGACATCCATAGTATTTTACTCCCTCCTTCAACCGTTTAGTTCCCCATATTCTTCAAAATATCTTCTTTTGTGTTCAGCAAAACAAAGAAATTCATACAGGTTTGGAACAACATAAGGGTGAATAAATGATGACATGATTTTTGGGTGAACTATCCCTTAAAAAAATAAAAAATAAAAATAAAAAACACATATTACTCATATAAAAATATTACCATAACAAAGGTCGATGAAAAAAAAAGTTTGTGGTCTCTGTTGCATTCTAATGCCTTTGAAAGTTTTTTTTTTTTTTTTTTTTACAATTGTCTTTCCAAAACATTCCCATCATTATTTAAAAACAAAACAGAATGACTGATTGTCAGAGTGCAGAGTGAGCGTTCCCTAACACCCACCAAGCAGGATCTGCAGGGCGTTAGTATGAAGGTCAAGAGCTTCTGTCTGCTGCTCCATCACATCCATCTTCTCAGTGTCCTGGTTGTAATAGCTGTATACACATGAGTATGCCAGCACCTACGTGACAAATTACACAAACACAACCATAAGGATAAAGAAAACAACTGAAAAGACATATTTTTTTTTTTAAGCCATTTAGGATTCCCACCTTTCGAGCTTGGGCAAGAATCTTGCAGGCGTCTATCACAAACGTCAAAGACTTCATCTGTAAAGCTTCATTTATAGAAAACACCTTGTTCTCCAGGTTGATCGCAAAGTCCTGCAGAAAGCAATAGACAGATACTCGCATACTTAACTTGTATAGAATTTCAAAAGTTTGAAGTGAATGTGACCAACGGCTCCAACAAACCTTGGCTTGGTTATGAAATGTGCATCTCTCGTTGTAGTCTTGGAACTTCTTCTCTTGCCTTGCAGCTTTACTCACCTGTGATTGCATATTAAGAGATGGAGAGAATTTTTAGGCAAGAAGTCTGAATGTTTACAATATGCAACTATTAAAAATCATTGTCTCTGATTTTAAACGTAAGAGGCAAAATTGCTGTTAGGGTGGGTAAGTTTGATTAAAGGTGCAGTGTGTAATATTTATGAGGATCTATTGACAGAAATGCAATATAATATACATAACTATGTTTTCAGTGGAGTATAAAGACCTTACATAATGAACCGTTATGTTTTTATTACCTTAGAATGAGCCATTTCTATCTCCAAACACCGCGGGTCCCCTTACAGTGAAATCGCCATTTTGCGCCGCCATGTTTCTACAGTAGCCCTAAACGGACAAACTTCTGTACAGAGCGCTAGTCACTGCTCTCTCCGACGACGACATTTTTGTCCTGTGTCGGCCACCATAGCTTCTCTATGTGCTTCGAAAGGGAGGGGTGAGCGGTTTTAAAATTTACAACCTCACCGCTAGATGCTGCTAACATTTACACACTGCACCTTTAATGTTTTGCGAAAATCTGTTTAAGCTGTCTTTAATGAATCTGCACAAAACTATATATACTATATATATATTAAAACAATTCACCTGGCCTCAAGTACTTAACTCAGAGGGACAAGACATGTACATCTACCAGATCACAATTCAATTCAATTCAAGACACACTCTTGTCACACACATGTCTTTTGAAGATACTTACCATAGCAGAGCAGTTATAATAATCTTTATGTGTTGGCTTCCATGGCTTTAGACATCTCCAGCAAAATCCATGATTACATTTGGCACATGTCATACTACATGGAGATAGATACAAGGTAGAAATTTAGTAGTAAAGTTAACTTTTGCATAGTTCTTCAATTTAATAATAACAAAAAATAGATGATACACATTCTTTGTTTCTTTATAAACAAAATCGATTAGTGCATGTACACTCACTGTAGGCAACCTTCATTCTTCTCAATCTGAGCCTGGCAGCTGGGGCAGCGTTTGGATATAAGTTTGGCCAGATGTTTACTCTGTGCTTCCATACTCATTCCCTCATAATAGCCTCCATCATCCATCCATTGCGACATGTGACTGCAGCTGGCTGGGTAGTGCGCCTGATGGTTGAACGAGAGAAGTTATTGAGGCGTGAGTACAGATTACGCAGCACAAGCACAGGTGTTAATATCACTCATTTTCATAGAACCAAGGCTTACCAAAACCAAAAAGCTTATTGGTTGTATCTCACAATACCCATTTAACCTCCTCATTATTCACTGTGCAAGGTTTCTACTAAACCAAATACAAAATAAATCAAGCATAATCAATGTGAATATAGCCATTTATGTTAAAAAGGGTGACACTTTAGTATGGGGAACACATTCACTATTAACTATGACTTTTACCTTAAACTCCTAATTTACTGCTTAATAATAGTTAGTAAGGTAGTTGTTAAGTTTAGGTATTTGGTAGGATTAAGGGATGTAGAATATGGTCATGCAGAATAAGGCATTAATATGTGCTTCATAAGTACTAATAAACAGACAATATCCTAGTAATATGCATGCTAATAAGCAACTAGTTCCTAGTGAGAATTGGACCCTAAAATAAAGTGTTACCTTAAAAAGTTATTCTACTATTATAGTCATATTTAAATGTGTATGTAGAGGTCTAAAAGAGAATGGAATGTTCTCACATAAGATGAGTTGCCATTAAGAAAAACCATGAGATGATCTTGTGCTGACATGTGATGATGAACTGATGCCTCTTTGTGCTACCACCATATGAGAAACAAGTGATGAACTGAGGTCTCGTTTCATATAATATAGGTTGTTTTGAAATCACAATGAACAGTTTGCATATTTAAAAAAAAAAATTGATGTATTCTCCTGTGTTAGCGTAGGTTTATAAATAATTTGGATGCCTTACAAATCTGATGAAATGGCACATGCGTTTCCAGATGAACGTTTTAAGCAACCCAAACTCTCAGCATATGCAGAGATGGAGTTTGAGGTTTTAATACATCATGCGGCCTTAGAAGACGGTCTAATAAAGCGGTTCATGGATTCTCGTCTGTGGAATGCGTCACTTCCAGTATTTTGCAGATTATTCAACACGGGTAAATTGCAATTGAGGATTTTTTTAAAATAAAGTACTCAAATTTAATCGAGGAATAGTGACAACCCTAGAAGAGACGTTTTTCAAAAATATAAAAAAAAAATCTTACTGACCCTAAACTTTTGAACAGTAGTGTATAAGCTTAAAGGGGGGGGGTCTAATGTCTAATGCTATTTCATGCATTCTGACTGGATTCTCATGCTACACATGGCCAAAGTTTCAAAAAACGAGTTGGACATATGATAGAGTATTTCTGTGCCAAAATCACTCCTTCAGGATTCAAACAAGTTTCGGAAAGTTTTTTTTGAGCATGGCCCTGTATGACGTCATAAAGGGGCGGAATTGCTTATATGGGCACATCTCCTGGAAGAGCATGTGCGCACACGCATCAACCAGAGCGAGAGCAAGAGCACGGTCATCAACGAGCTTTGCTCGGTTACGGTAGCGCTGTCATTTTGTTTTTAGACCACCAAATCAACAATGTCACTAAAGAAGTGTGTTTTCGGTTGTGAGGGAAAGATAACCTTGTTCAGCTTCCCAAAGAACCCAGCATTAAGGGAACAGTGGATGCAGTTTGTTTTTCCAGGGCAGCAACAGAGTTCTGCAAGTATGTTTGTTTGTTCCTGGTCATGAGTCAAAACCGCAGACGGTGAGTGAAACTGCATCAAATGTCTGTGTTTTGTTAGCAATCGGCACGTAAGTGCATATAAATGTAAACAACACGAACGTATAGTGAATCGAAAGTTATCTAGGGATAATGTCATGATGTATTTTGTGTGTATGTGTGCTCGTGAGTATGTGCTTGTGTGTATCTTTCCGCCCACTGCACGCCTCCACGAGCTCGGCTGTTTTCGGGAAGAATCAGTACAGCGTATCTGTCTTTTATAAATATGATAAAACTAAAGACTCTTCAGAGATATGAAGGATGCAATACTACTCTATAGGTACTAAAGATTAACATTAGACTGGCAGAAACTGTGTGTGTTATGTACCCTTTAACTTTCATTACACAAAATGTATTTACTTATTTTGAGTTGAAATATGACCCGCACATGTTCTGAACAAGTTTTTCCTTATCAGTCAATCTTAAACAGTATTCATGAGAGACTGTAGCATCAAGATGACACATTAGGCAGATTACCTCTGGGAAGTTACAGCTGAAACAGGAAGACCAGCAGCACTTGGAGCAGGTGCCCATGCTACCAATGTTCTCCTTGCACAGGATCTGGTCACAGCCCTGAGGGTTGGTACACCAGGTCAGGTTGGAGCAGCACTCTACAAAGCCTCGCAGAAGGGCGCTCTCATACTGCGGGAGAAAGCACAGGATACAAACTCATTCTCAAGTCCCTTAACCCGCTGAGAGTGTGTGTGTGTGTGTGTGTGTGTGTGTGTGTGTGTGTGTGTGCGTATATATGTGTGTGTTGACCTGCACATACTTTGGCAATGGTGTCCTTATCAATGAGGATGTTGTGGAAGAACTTCGAGGTTGGCTGAGCCCGACAGTCTGTGATTGGACAGTCGCAGTTCATAACCAGATTTTGTTCAATACGAGCAGTGAGGTACTCCTGCCAGCAGGACTAATGGGAAACGGAGAAATGGCATGACAACACAACTTTAAACGCACAGCTCAACATAGCGTCACATACACGTTTAACATGTTGTAAGATATTAGATCAATACATATGAGCTACGCTGACATAATTCAAATCAAAACTAGACTTTTAGTCTGTATGTTAGCTGTCGGTCATCTATACAGTAGTGCATCTCCCAAAATATGAAAAAATTCAATGTGTGCACATGAACATGTCTAAAAAATAGGGATATGACAATTTTGGCCGATACGATAACTCTTTATATTTGAAAGTCGATAACCAATATATTGGCTAATAAATATAAAACCAAATATTTATATAATTTTTGAGAGCCTGATTACAAAAACAAGTCTCACCATTAAAAGCCATGTCCCAAGCACACAACTATTATGATGTTCTCATTATAATTTTATGTCGCCTATATGACCGACACTGCACATGTTGCACTCAACTGTATTTTCCTTTATCCATCGGCTTTAATATATTGGCCAAATTTTCTTATTGGACGATATCAATAACATTAAAAATGAACATATACCGGCCGATACCGATATGGTGGTCGATAAATCGTGCATCCCTACTAAAAATATTTGTGATCCACTTGCACCAAATCAAATGCTACACAAAATGAGAATATATAGCAATGTTTTTTTTAACTGAGTTAATCAATCAAAAGTTTGGGGTTAATAAGATTTTTTAAATGGTTTTTGAAAGAAGTCTTATGCTGAAGTCTGCATTTATTTAATCAAAAATTGAGTAAAACAGTAATATTCTGAAATGTTACAATTGAGTGGTGCAGGTATGATGTCAGTATCTGGAAGACTAAAACACCACTGGTTCCTTCAAGATTTTCCTATGGGGTTTTCTAATTTATGTGTAAAATAAAAACTGCTGTAAACATAACTTGATATTTTGATCAATCCATAGCAAAAACATGCTGTTCATTTTTCAAAACATACATTTAGAATAAGTAACTAGCTAAGACTTGGGGTGTGAGTGTGTGCAGTGTACATTATAGAACAAACTCAAGTTATGTTTCCAACAGTTTTTATTTTACACATAAATAATTGGAAAACCCCATTATAAACCCCATAGGTAAATCTCAAAGGAATCAGTGGTGAATTAGACTTCCGGGTTCTGATGTCATACCTGCACCACTATATTTAAAACAGCTGTTTTCTATTGGAATATGTTTTAAAATGTTATTTATTGATGCAAAGCTGAATTTTTAGCATCGTTATTATTCTATTGATAATAAATGCCTTTCCGAACCGGACTTGAAGGCGTATCGATTTGCGTCAAATCTTTCTGCCACGTGCCTTACAGCTACACTACTGCTACTGTTAAATCCAGCATATTCCGTCATTTTGTTTGGCCCAACCAGACGTCAGTGGGCGGAGTTAGTGTAAATGGCCTCTGCCAACAAGGCGGGCTATTTGCACTGTATTTTTTTCCAAGAATAGAAAGTTATAAAAGCAGCATTTATGTAATGAAATGAATTCTGAGAAGGTTTTAACCCCGCACTCACCCTGCAGCAGTAATGCATGCAGCAGAGCATGGGAGGGGGGTCACTCTCTTTGGACTGGGAAAGGCACACGGGACATTGGGCCACGGAGCCTGGGGCCGGCTGAGGGTTGCGGATCTTGAGGCCGGCAGCCAGGACCAGGGCGTCTGGGTCGTCAGTGTACCGCTGGATCAACAAGTCCACGTTCCACTTGCAGTGTATGAGCAGGTGCTCGGCCCGGTCCAAATCCAGGCTCAGGGTTCCCGCCACCTGCTGAACAGTGCGTTGCATCAGCTGCTTGACCTCCTCTTGAGTCATTGTGCGACCCATGGAGAACAGCACAGCCTCCAGCACGCCGTCTTCCGTATGCTGAGGGGGAACTATAAGGCCTCCTAGGCTGCAGAGGGAGACATACACACACACACACACACACAACATGTGATTACATGGACTTGTGGCATATAGCACAGCAGAGTTTCTCAGGGAAGGGCATTTTGATTCTTAACAGCAGGTCCAAACAGAATCTGCAGAACTTTCCACATTTGCAATGCTGATTTTTAGGGGAAAATCTGTGCAATGGATTTAGACATGGAAGCATTAATAGTACAACACTTTCATTGGTAGCTGAAAGAATGACTGGTCGTCCAATTCTGTGGAACTCTGCAGTGCTTGCTCATCAACATTTATTACCATAATCAAAGCTACAACATTTATCCTGATCAAATATAGATCTTCTTAATATTCACCAGTTTTTAATAAGGTACCAACAGAATGATTTCTCTGTATTAATATAAAACCCATACAATTTGTTCATTTTCAAAAATATATCAGCTTTAAAATTATGCAAATTGGCACATCCTGAAAAGATTCAGGGATAAAAACCTCTTTTAGATAAGTATGAATGTGTGAAATACAAAATACTGAATCATACAGCTAAATAAAATGATTAATTCCTTTTTACATAGAATAAATGAGCAACAAACATGATTCAAAATTTAAAATATCTTTATTTTTTATGTATTAAACATAAATGCCTTAAATCACCTTTCAACATATCTAGCATATCTATGCTAAAATTCTGCTGAATAAACATAAGTATTCGATTTAAAAAAAGTGGACAAAAAGAAAGAACAAATTCCTCGTAGACTGACTCTTCAAGGGCTAGTTCACCCAAAACTGAAAGTTCTGTCATCATTTACTTACTATGTTGTTCCAAAGCCTTAAGACTATTGTTCATCTTCAAAGCACAAGGATACTTGAAGAGGTCAAATGTTGGCCTTTATGTGTATATAAACATTAATTAACACACAGAGCACACTGAATATGGTAAACGGAAGCTCAAACGCTCTTGCTTGACACGCAACAACCAATGATGTTTGCATGTCGTCACTCAAGTACAGTTGAGCTGAAATTGACCATATCTGATGTTCTCTATGTATGTGCATTGATCAATGTTTATATGTGAATACAAGCTTAAATTAAATATGCGTCTCTTCAGAAGATTTGGATTAAACCAAATCAATTAAAGTGAATTACTTTTATGATGTCTTTCTGTACTTCTAAATGCATGAAAGTTTTGGTTGCGTGGACTTTCAGTGGAGAGACAAAAAAAGATGAGATAATATAGAAAATATCTTCATTTGTGTTCCGAAGATGAGCGAGTCTCATGGGTTTAGAACAAAACGAGGGTGAGTAGATGACTCAATGGTTAAACTAACCCTTCAACTATGGCACAGGCAGGAAATGAGCAGCCTTCAATTTATAACAGGACTGAATTTCAGTCCACTGATGATCACAAATGTTAGTGCTATATAAAATAAGAAGGCATTCCACTGGCTGACGCCAATATTCACACTGACCCATGGACTAGCTCTGTCCTTGCGTAGGTCATAGTTAGTGCAACTGCAGATGTTAAACCATATCAAAACAGATAAAGTAAAAACAAGCAGCAAAACACTTCCTGTGCCAATGTGAAAATCCTGCCTCACACACAGCCTGTTCTGAGAACTATTGAGCTGCCTTGCTGTCTACTGCTGACATAGGCAGCTACCTTCTAAGGCATGGATGCTCTACATGGGCAGCAGCTCCACATATCCCACAAATGGCTATCTGTAATGGGACAACACACAACTGATTCCAACAGTGTTTGATGTTAGTTAACGACAAAACGTTGTTATTCATGCTGCATATCTTCCTAATAGCATCATTAGCACGTCTAGGCAGGCAGCTCACTAGGTTTTGGAACAGAGCAGCATACACAGGAAATTTAAAGAGCTTACAACAAAAAAAGAAACAGGACAGACAAGCTACTCGCCCCGGCGAGAGCAACCGCTTTGCATCTCTCGTTTCAGAAAAAGAAAAGCCCTGAGAAGGGGAGGGAAAAACTTCAATGAAAGCCACGTTCTTTGCCTCCTTTCTTGCACGCGGGTCTAGGGTTCAAGGGTTAAGGGTCATCAGCACACCTGGTGTCGGCCTTGCTGCCGCCGCTGCTTGCAGAGCTTTTTTTCCCGTCAATCTTAAAGGAGAACTGCGCCTGGCCCTTTCTAGGTGTGGACGGGTCCTCCATCAAGAACTCCACGATGTGTGGGCTTTCCTCGTTGCGTCGAAGGTAGCCTTTGTTGATGACATGCATGATGCAGGACAGCACGTCAGTATTGCTGCAGCTGAAGCGAACCAAGGCGCGAGTCCGATTCGCCTCCTGCTTCTGACACCTATCCAACACCTGCAACAGCACAAGAAACACGCAAAAAGCACAAAAACTTGCATCTTCAGTTACGTGTGTGGTTTTATTCAATGACTACAACAAATGCTTTCATTATGTAAAAATTTTATGCCATGAAAATTATGTCACTACCAAAAATCAGAGTGCAAAACACAATCTCTATTGATTGGGATGAACTATGGTCTGGACATGATCTTAAAGGGATAGATAAATTCTGTCATTAATTACTCACCCTCATGTTGTTCCAAACCCGTAAGACCTTAGGATGTGCGACGAGCGACAAGAATACTTTTTGTGCGCAAAAATAATGACTTTATTCAACTACGCTATTCACGTAGTAAACATGTGCAGTGCTTCCGGGTTGTAAGTCATCAGAATGTGCATCATTATTGGCAAACGCTTTTCACGTGAGCACCACGACACATGCGTGTGATGCTGACGCAGGATTTAGCCAATAATGAGCTGGCGTTCTGACAGAACCCAGAAGCGCTGCACTGTATTTACTACATCAACAACGAGGAGTCTGACTCAGACAAGAAGAAATTGTTGAATAAAGTCGTTATTTTTGTTTTGTTTTTGCGCACAAGAAGTATTCTTGTCGCTTCGTAACATTAAGGTTGAACCACTGGAGTCACATGGACTATTTTAACGATGTCTTTACTACCTTTCTGGGCCTTAAAGTTGCAATGACGTTACTGCCTATGGATGGCTCAGAAACTCGTATTTCATCAAAAATATCCTAAATTGTGTTCTGAAGATGAACGAATATCTTTCGGGTTAGAATTTTCATTTTTGGGTGAACTAACCCTTTAACAGGTTTGTGAGCATCGTAACTTTTTTTTATTTTATTAAAAGGGCAGCATATAGGTCATGCACTCTTTTGAGGATCCATACTTTACCTTAAACACCAAATTGTCAATATGCATCTCCTTCTCATTCTTCATGATCTGCACAATGAGACAGTAGACGTAGTTCCTCTTCCTCTCTAGTGTGAGCGCAGCATCTTCATCCACATTCAGGTAGGTCTGCTTGGGAAGCAGGAAATGGTAACCGTGTCTGTCTGAGCTCTGCGAGAGGGACTTCTTGTTCAATCTCAGGACCCCTGAAAAGTTCACCACAGCGTTTTTTCAATTCGATTCCAAAGCGTTGATTTCAGAATTCAATACTCTGAACTCAATGACTCAATTCAGTGATTCAGACTTTCACATTTTTAAATGCATTTACAGTTTGGTACAATTTTGAAAGAAGTCTCTTATGCTTAGCAAAGCTGCATTCAAAAATACATTAAAACCGTAATATTATTGAGATTACGTAACATTACAATGATGGTAACACTTTACGATTAAGGTTTCATTAGTTAACATGAACTAAGAATGAACAATACTTCTACAGCATTTATTAAATCTTAGTTAATGTTACTAATACATTATTAAAATCAAAAGTTAACACTAGTTAACGCACTGTGAACTAACATGAACATTTTTATTAACTAACATTAACAAAGATTAATAAATACTGTAATAAATGTATTGCTCATGTTAGTTAATACATTAACAAATGAGACCTTATTGTAGTGTTACCAAATAACTGTTTTCTATTAATATTATGGTTAATAAATAATATTATAATTATATATAGACAGTTACATTTTCAGCATCATTCTCCAGTCTTCAGTATCACATGATCCTTTAGAAATCGGATGCTGAAAATTCAACTTTGACATCACAGGAATTTTACATTTTTAAACGTATTAAAATGGAAAACGGTTATTTTAAACTCTAATAATATTTCACAATATTACTGTTTTTACTGTATTTTTGATCAAATGAATGCAGCCTTGGTGAGAATAAGAGACTTTTTTCAAAAACAATTATTCCTAAACTTTTGACCAGTAGTGTACATGATTCCTAACATATTTCCGCTATCCCAAGCAAGAAAAATCAAAGGGAGGATTTTTATTCGATGCGTCTTCTCATTTTGTTGTTCTGAGTTGTTCTCACCTTTCATGGGGTCCTGTGCACAGTCGGTGTGAGTGATAACCCCCCCCTCTGCAGTGAGAGGTTTGAGGGCATGGCTCAGCATAGCAGGGGAGAGACCCGTGGCCTGCTGCAACATCTCCACACTCACATCCTGTAGAACAGAAAGGAAGTGAACACTTCTTAAACTAGTTCATATTAAAGGGGTCATGAACTGCGTTGTTTTATGATGTTTCCTGGGGTGCACTTATAATGGTAAAATGCTTTTTACATCGAAAATTGTCAGAATTTATAAATAAAAGGCATTTTTAGCCCTCTGCACTGTTTTAAGGGGTGTGTCTGCTGTGAGACTTAAGTGTAAACGCCCACTACTGTGATTGGCTAACGTCTTTCCATTTGAAATAGTATTACTCTCTCTTTTAGCGTGTTTTTACTATTACAGCTCTCATGGTTAACTAATCGTGAAAAGTGTTGCATTACATTTAGATCTATGGCATTATATTAAGATTGAGGCATGAAATGTTGCAGAGATGAACATTGTAGCCGATCACAGACATGTTGAGCAAATGAAAGCATCTCGTCATTGCAACTCAGTTTCTGTACACCAACGAATGCTTTCATCTTCACTAACAGTGCAAACGTGATATAGTTAAGAGATTTGTTGAATAAAACGGGAGTCACTGATAAACTCTCTGTTTGATTGACAGCTTCAGCGCGCACTGCTCCAACGATTGCAAAGGGAGCTTTCTTGGATCGCTTTCTTTACAGAATTTAATCACCGTTAAATAACAGATTATTTTCATCCTACTAAGAAACAACGCAAGTTGACGTTTAGTCACTGGTTTGATTTACTGACACAGACAAAGAACATCTGACTGTACATGAATCATTACATTTCAGATCAGGCATTAGAATTAACACAGTTACTTGCATGTTGCATTACTGTCGAACCCAACGGCATGTTTATTGCTTGGTAGCTCGATCTGGTTTAACGCTAGGCCTATGTTACATGCACAAATCGGTGGGCGGGGCTAAACAGGCAGTGATGAAGTAGGCGTTGATCTTCTTCTGAGTTTGCTGGGCCTGGTGTCAATAAAAGCTTTTCTTTGACTAATAAGGAAGTTTTTACCCCCGAAACTTACAGGATATTCTTAGATCACGATGAACTTTTATATATCAAAGGCTGAATGAAAAGTTGATTTCTCAATTCATGACCCCTTTAAGATTCATATTATGCCCAGGTTTGCATTGATCTTGAAAGAATACCTCGTGTTGGTTGAACTGTAGCAGGATGTACATCTGTAGTGTGGAGACGTAGAGAGTGCAGGAGCCATACTGAAGCTCTGCATGGCCGAGCCACGTCCACTGCAGCCGGCGGGGTTTACTGTGGGTCAAGCTATACATGCGCTGACCTACAGGACCCACAAACAGATTAAATATGTCTTACCAACTGTATCATGTGCATTGCAAGAGATTACATGTCAGTGCAGAGAAATTTCAACTAACCGTTGGTGTAAAACTCTGTGAATTCAGCCAGGTAATTGCAGAGTTGAGCAGGGAAGTGTTTGCTGGGGTCCTCGAGGTAGCAAGGAGCTGACACAACCCAGCAACGTGGGGACAACACCAACACTTTCACGTCACTCTCTTCCTCGGGTTCAGACACATCTTCATCCATCATCTGATTAAAACATGATCAACAAAATGCACTGTTATCATTTAAAAGGACCAAGTAACTCTTCAACAGGGATGGGCAACTTTCCTGCAGAGTTTAGCTCCAACGCTAATCAAACACACCTGAACAAGATAATCAATGTCTTCATGATTATTATAAAAAAAAGTTACAGGCAGGCAGTGGTGGACTAAAAGTATTTTTACTTCTTTACTGTACTTAAAGGGATAGTTCACCCAAAAATGAAAATTCTGTCATCATTTCCTCACCCTTAAGTTTTCCAAACATGTATGAATTTCTTTGTGCTGCTGAACACAAAAGATAATATTTTGAAGAAAGTCAGTGACCAAACAGTTGATGGACCCCGTTGACTTCTATAGTATTTTTTTCCCTACTATGGAAGTCAATGGGGTCCATCAACCTCCAAGACGCAGGGTGATGCATTAGTTGTGTCCAATTCGGTAAAGAGCTGATTCTCTTCAATTAATCTGTTAAATCGGTTCGCAAATCACACCGAATGATTCATTCGCAAATTTGACTTATCCGATTGCAGCTGTTCTCGAGTCAACAACACACCGATTCAAATGATCCGGTCAGAGCGAGTCTCCAGCTAACAATTCACTGAATTCACAAGCCTGACTCAAAATGAGCCAAGAACTAGAGATCCTATGAACTTGAGTGTACGAGCGAATGATGGCGCAGAAATGTTATGCTACGAATTTTAGGATTGATTATTGTGAATGTAAATTATAGTTTGTGAACTAAATCTGCTGTAAAAGGGCTAGCTGTTTAAGCCCACTATAATTCTTGAATGCGGACATGTCCACATTTGTATCGCCATCTCAACGGGGTAGGTTTTATGTAAAAAAAAAAAAAAAAAAAACTAAACAAAACAATAAAAGAATGCAAATTAACCCCCATGCATATTCCTGCTGCCGTAGCAGTTTCATCATAATACGATCTGACACGGACTCTCTTAGCCAGCGATATAATATTTGCAGATTACTCGCTCTTGCATAAGATTATTTTATTAGTCACCTCCTCAAAGTCCTCCAGATTTTTGTCCAGCTGCTGAAGACGGTAAAGATGAAACTCCTGTTGAAGCTCCTCAGATTCGCTGAGGTTGGTCAGCATCTGCTGTGGAAAGCGGTTTGGAAAGCAGGTGCCGATCTGCTCAACCACAGCGCTCTCTAACCACACCTTCCCCTGACCCAACAACCGATCACCCAGATAGTACCTGAACACAGAGGAAAAAATGTACAATGTGAAAAAAGGGGTGAACAGAACCATAATACTAGCCTGCATTTTCCCAGAGAAATTTTCTTGAGCCACAATATTTTATCTACTGGTCAACAACGGCTGTTTAAAAAATAAAATAGTTCAGATGATTGGGGGGTAAAATTATTAATATATCAAATATTATAAAAAGTTAGAAGAATATTTCGATAATTGTTTTAGCAATATCGCTCAGCCCTAGTTAGCAGCAGCTGTTCTCACACCTGTAAAAATGCTCAAAGGTGTTGGCCAGCTCCAAACCGGACAGGAACAGCATGGGCTCCAGGAACTGCTGAAGCTGGTTCAAGGTGTCCACACTCCCAGAGTCCACTCCACTTTCCTGGATCATCTTGTCGATGTACTGCGCAAACCGTTCACTTACCTTCAAGTGAGTTATTAAATAAATAAAATTAAAATACATTCAAATTCTCATTGCAATGAAAAACATCTTAATGGTCCTAAAAAAATAAAAATATTAACTCTTTCCCCCGCCATTGACAGAAATTTCCAGCTTTCCATGTTTTCACTGTTATACGGTAGGGGGCACAATTACACATCTTCTGAAAGTACTGAATCTCCTGATCAAAACACAGGTGAAGCAGCAGCAGAAACAAGCAATCTCATATGTAAGCAGATGCATGTGTAAAATAACGCGATCATCAACATTAAACAGCATATAAATCAAAACTGCCTAATGTTAGTGAATGAAATGTCGACCCAGGGCGACCTATAGGACTGTGAAGCTTTGGGGGTGTTGATGGAATCTACTCCATCTGTGTTTTGATCATCGTTCTGGATCCGATCTAGACGTAGTCTGACAAAAATGTGATTTTCTCAGCTTTTTGCTCAAAATGTTGCTTTTATATGAAACTTACCCACATTCAAGTGTTGATAAAATAATGCATGAAGCTAGAACAAAACAGTTCTTTCTTTTGATATATTGCAGATAATTATACAACAAAATATTTTGGGGGGCCATGACATTTTTGTGAAAATGGATCAAAAACGCTGGCGGTGGCTGGCAATGTTTTTTCAAAAACGCTGGCGGGGAAAGAGTTAAATAATATATAAAATAATAACATAAAAAAAAGTATTTACATTTATATACATTAAAAATAACATTAACAATCAATTTCATGACAGGTTTCAATTAAGTATTCCCTGTTGACCCACGTGCATAGCGGTGAGAATGGAGAGCTGGAGCAAGGCAGCAGAAAAGCCCTGGCGGAGCGCGAGCACAAAAGCTGTGTGCTGGCCAAACAGTTCCTCCATCGCATTCTTCAGCCGTAGGAACATTCCCCTGTAACGCTCTACGAAGTCAGAGAGGCTGCATGTCGAATCTAAGAAACACTTTACCTGGAAAGAGCCAAAAAAAAATTACGCCAGAATTATAGGAACTGATAGACATGATCTGCATAAGTACAGTTCATTTTAGGTTTAGGTTATTAATCAAATACCACAAATAAATTCCACACATTTTTGCAGGAATAGTCACTTGAATGTTCAGGTATTCTGATTAATTTGATAATTCTTTCATCCACCAAATAAAAGGGTAGCAGCTCCTTTTAACACATTTCTCCATATTCAAATCCTACATTTCTCCGAAGTTAAAATAAATGTCTAACCTGTCGCTGTACAACACCCTGCCAGCACAGAGCAATGCCTGCGATGCTGCTAGTATTCTTCACTTTTGGTTTGGTAGAGGATGAAGACGAGCTTACTGCATTTGTTTCCTTATTCTTTCCCTCTTTACCATCTGTAGCACAATG
Organism: Rhinogobio ventralis; assembly: GCA_039654625.1. Taxonomy (NCBI): domain Eukaryota; kingdom Metazoa; phylum Chordata; class Actinopteri; order Cypriniformes; family Gobionidae; genus Rhinogobio; species Rhinogobio ventralis. The sequence continues at coordinate 6,153,469 of CM077204.1, forward strand.
AAAGCACATAAATACTTGTGACAAGTTGCTGCAAATGTCAAAAGCATGTTCACACATATAAATTGGCTACCAATTAAACCTCAGCAAACGCAATCTGCCAGCAAGTAGGGCTGCACAATTAATTGGAAATTAAAGTGACAATCAAAATCGTAATATGGGTGTGTGATTTTTAAAAACGCAAAAGGCTGATGTTTAATTAAACCTTAAGTTTGCATGTGCTGCGTACTTCAAAGTGAACGGGTGCATTTGTTTATGTCTACTACATATTTTCTAAGCATGACAATGCAGTGTCTCAGAGTAGCTTTTAAAATGTGATCGCTTTATATTTAACTAGGGTGGTGGAAAGTTTAGTTTGCTTTACAAACTACAAATCTAATGTAACTGGACTGCAGAAAAGGAGGAGTTGACTGCATGTCATCTGAACATTAATAAATCGACTAGGAAAATGATTTCTGTAAAAACAAAAACACAGTTATCCATTGAACAATAAAATACCAAATACTAAATAATAATAATTAAATATTATATTACAACAAAATAATATTCAAGTGGACTTGATAAAAAAAAAAAAAAAACAGTATAATGTGGAGCAAATATAGATCAACTTTAAGTTTTAGTTTTAATGTGAACGCAAAGAAAACTGGGTTAATTTTCATTGGGTTGAATTTTAAGTTCTGAGTTTGGTTCATGTAACAAGGACTCAAGTGTTTGTACTGGCAGCAGAATGTGGGCAAAACACACTTTGGAGATAAATGGGCATTGCTAATTTGCAGTATTTGAACACACGTGTGAACATGAAAGCTGCCGTTTCAATATAGTTTATGCTTTTTCTCTTCATATCTCCATACATGAGATGTTTTTCAAATTGTGGATTTGTTACAATAAACGACAATTTTGTGTCGATTATCAAATTGTGCAGCCCTACCAGCAATTTCAATCAAAGCCAGAGGAATTAAAAAACAAAAACACATATAAAGACAGCAGAACTGAATAAAAATTAATTAATATAAAATAAAAGTCATTTTGTCATGGTTAGTTTGAAGTTGAGCTGAGCAGATGGGTGGGGTGCTGCAAAATACATAAAATGAAGTCAAAGAAAGAACAAAATTACTTACTCTTTAAATCTCTGCTTCTGTTGATACCTTCTGAAAACAAGAAAAATACCTTGAAATACAGAAGCTTTCATTTAACAAAAGGTGGTTTAAAATAGCACACTTGATCACTGGATTACCAGAAAAGACTTACAAGACAGGACAACCAAATATACAAATATGTCTCATACATATAAAAGTAAAGTAGTGGCACTCCAGTCTCTAGAAGGAACTAATAGTTTTCCTGTAATTTTGTAGCCACTCACTGGATTTGATGGGAGGTTTGAGCTCTTCTGTATCAACTGTGCTGGTGTCCACATGAACAAGCAAATGAGTGAGACGCCGCACACGGGAGTTGAAGATGGAGGCTGAGTTCTTACACCTCTTGGAGGATTCAGAGTTCTCTAAATACTCATTCATCAACCAAGACAGCGGGCTGAGAGTAGAAGTCTCTGTTATATAGAAGAAGAAGATAAGAAATTTAACGGGGTGCTTTTTTACATTTTCAATGTTATTTAGTGTGTAATGTTGTTGTTTGAGGATAGAAAAAGGTCTGGAAAGTTACAAAAGTCTACAGTGAAACATCGCGATGGACTATGACATTGGGTGGTTGTGATTAAGCGTTAAGCTCCGTTAATGTGGCGAGTGTCTGGAGAAAGAGAATGTGCACGGCGCTGAAAGGGCTTGAATGAAGCATGTTTGGCTTTAGATAAAACTACTAGAGGATATAGCGCTGAAATATTACCACAAACAATCCTGAGTGCTTCTTGTGTGATCCGCACCGCTGTTTTGGCACTCTGTTCACTTCAACTAGAAACAGGAAAATGGTGTTCTGCGGGATGGAAACAAAGTCCGGATGCGGACCACGGTCTGCCATTTAAATATCATTGGTTTAGTTTTTGTAAAACATCTAGTAGCCTATAATTTGCTTGCCGTTTTTTGCACGATAACATCTTTAGTGTTTAAATTGTGTTCATTGAACTGTTTTGAATGTAATTTGTATTGTGATCGGGAACACCTTCATTATTTGCTCGGGGGGATCACAATGCCGGCTCAACATTGTGATGGTGTCTATGAAAATTATTTTCTATATCAGTGTGCACTGTTTCTGAATTCCCTGATACTGAATTCCCTTGAGTTTTCTTCTGGGAACAAACACGTCACAATATTTCTCATTTCAATAATTCCCACCCAAGGCATATGCAAAATAAAGGGATGAGGCCTGGTTGAGTTGCGTTAGTAGTGTTAAAACTTGCGGTTATGGTAAGGGTCATGACATTTCCGAAACGCACTCCAAGTGGTTGACCAATGACACACTGAGAGCCGACCAATCAGAGCACATTACGCTTTCATAGACAACAAATGCTGTAACAAATGTAAAATATGTCAAAAAAAACCCCAATGTTTTTTAACATTCAAGCATGAAAACCTATTCTAGTAGACCTCAAACACAAAATCAAGACTTTGTGGGTGATCCATGTTATTTTCTAAGTATGATTTGGATTAAAGGGGACCTATTATGCCATTTTACAGTTTACATTGCACACAAAACTGGAGATACCAGATTGATACAAGCACATGTGAGAAGTTTGACCATTATTTGAATAACTTTTTTTCAGCATCAATATATTATTGTGGTATAATATATTTCACATTAACCCTTCCCTGAACAGTATGAAAAAACTAAACAAAAACAGTGGTGTCACTTTTTATATATCCATTAGACGGTATCTTCCTGTCTAAGTGGGCAGTACTTGGCCAGAAGTAAATCGGACCAGACTATGTTTAGGTAACTGAAGTTACCTGAGATGGTGATGCTCTGTATGATGGGGGTTATGAGAGCTTCCCAGCAGGTTCGGCCTAAAGCCTCTGCAGCCTCAGCGTCAGGCAGGAAACGGTCAGCAAACATCTGCTCATGTTTCAGGGCACTGTTTAACCTGAAGCCCAGAGAGAGATGCATATAAATGTCAGAGGTTTTCGCATAATGTAGCAGTGAGAACATCTTCCATCCTCTTAATTCCACTCTACAAATGAAATATAACTATGGCAGCAGGTCTCACTTGTTAAAAAGCTGCAGCAGCTGGTTCTTGTCCTCCAGGATCTCCTGGCACCAGGTGTGAGCTTTTGTAGTATAAAAGAGATAAGTGCGGCAGCACAGCTGCTCCTTAAACACCGGCCAGAACGTGGGCTTTGGCCCCAGAACCTCAAACCCATGCACTCGTGTATCAATGCCACCCTGTTGACAGGAAGGAAGACAATTTTGTAAGCGAGCTGGAATAAAAGTATCTCAGGCTTTATGCAGAAATCAGTGTTTCCCATACATTGATTTATTTGTGGTGGCCCGAAAATATATTTAAACTTCTCATAATAACATAAAAGGTATTTAATGACGTGTTTTGTGCCATTGCTGTCAAACAAACTAAATTCGATAAAGCTTTGTGTCCTCATTAAAATCACAAAAGACTGTCTGTTTGCGCTGAGTAAAGAGAAGTGCTCGCTTCACTCACACAATCAGCACTTGATCAGCTCTGCGTCTCAGTTCACATGTGCTGAGTTTAACGTGCATTTGGGAACGTAGCGGGCAACAGTTACGCATTATTTTCTCATTTGCATAGTTGACGGCAAACTGGTGCGTGCACCGTCGACTCGTCATCCAACGCGGCAAACTAAGGTCGCACTGGTGCCCAAATGATAAGAGCTGCCATTTCTGTAACATATGAGAAACATATGGCAAACAAAAAGAAAGTGGAACGGAACCGCGCCACAGAATTAATAACATCGCTACTGCGAGATCTAGTGGAAGCGTTCCCCGCAGACCTCTCTGTTATAAACCTCAGATATCAGGTCAGACAGCACTGACATGGAAACCAGGAGAAACATTCAGGGGTTTCAGTCCACAAATCATAAACATTCACCATGGATTTAATGTAGTAACACCCCATGGTATTGTGGAAGAAATAGTGTTCTTTTTTTTACATTATTCATCTCAGGCTTCGTACAACCTTTTGAAAGTGAAATTCAAGCACTTTTCAAGGGCTTTCAAGTGTTTCACACTTTTTCCAGCGCTTAAAAGCTCTAAATATGATCATATTTGATGTTATTTTTAATGTGATGATTTGTAAAACTAAAAGTTTAAAGGTAGGCCACTTTGTGGCAAACAAGCACTTTTATTTTAAAAAGACATGAAATTACTACTATAACCAGTAGATGATGGCAGAGGAGCACTTATTGACTTATTAGCCATTTATGAGAGTAAAAAAAAACATACACATACGAATCCATATTAAAGCCTACGGCTCGTGACGACACGATGTCTTAAGACACAAAACGAAATGTACATGTAAGTACATATGGCGTAGAGATGAGCACGAGAGATCACTTCCGCCACTTGTATCCAACTGAGATACGCTATATCGTGTACATTTGACCTCACTCACCGGAAGTCATTGCGCTGACAGCTGTTGGACATAGATCGCATTCGAGGTAAAAAAAAATTATATAAATACTGTTTGGTTTCTCGCACAAACCGATCGTTTCGTGTCTTAAGACATCAATGCGTTGTCACTAGTCGCAGAGTATAATATGGATTCGTATGTGTACAGGTGCTGGTCATATAATTTGAATATCATCAAAAAGTTGATTTAAAAATTCCATTCAAAAAGTGAAACTTGTATATTATATTCATTCACACAGACTGATATATTTCAAATGTTTATTTCTTATAATTTTGATGATTATAACTGACAACTAAGGAAAATCCCAAATTCAGTATCTCAGAAAATTAGAATATTGTGAAAAGGTTCAATATTGAAGACACCTGGTGCCACACTCTAATCAGCTATTTAACTCAAAACACCTGCAAAGGCCTTTAAATGGTCTCTCAGTCTAGTTCTGTAGGCTACACAATCATGGGGAAGACTGCTGACTTGACAGTTGTCCAAAAGACGACCATTGACACCTTGCACAAGGAGGGCAAGACACAAAAGGTCATTGCAAAAGAGGCTGGCTGATCACAGAGCTCTGTGTCCAAGCACATTAATAGAGAGGCGAAGGGAAGGAAAAGATGTGGTAGAAAAAAAGTGTACAAGCAATAGGGATAACCGCACCCTGGAGAGGACTGTGAAACAAAACCCATTAAAAAATGTGGGGGAGATTCACAAAGAGTGGACTGCAGCTGGAGTCAGTGCTTCAAGAACCACTACGCACAGATGTATGCAAGACATGGGTTTCAGCTGTCGCATTCCTTGTGTCAAGCCACTCTTGAACAACAGACAGCGTCAGAAGCATCTCGCCTGGGCTAAAGACAAAAAGGACTGGACTGCTGCTAAGTGGTCCAAAGTTATGTTCTCTGATGAAAGTCAATTTTGCATTTCCTTTGGAAATCAGGGTCCCAGAGTCTGGAGGAAGAGAGGAGAGGCACACAATCCATGTTGCTTGAGGTCCAGTGTAAAGTTTCCAGTCAGTGATGGTTTGGGGTGCCATGTCATCTGCTGGTGTTGGTCCAGTGTTTTCTGAGGTCCAAGGTCAACGCAGCCGTATACCAGGAAGTTTTAGAGCACTTCATGCTTCCTGCTGCTGACCAACTTTATGGAGATGCAGATTTCATTTTCCAACAGGAATTGGCACCTGCACACAGTGCCAAAGCAACCAGTACCTGGTTTAAGGACCATGGTATCCATGTTCTTAATTGGCCAGCAAACTCGCCTGACCTTAATCCCATAGAAAATCTATTGGGTATTGTGAAGAGGAATATGCGATATGCCAGACCCAACAATGCAGAAGAGCTGAAGGTCACTATCAGAGCAACCTGGGCTCTCATAACACCTGAGCAGTGCCACAGACTGATCGACTCCATGCCACGCCGCATTGATGCAGTAATTCAGGCAAAAGGAGCCCCAACTAAGTATTGAGTGCTGTACATGTTTATACTTTTCAGTTGGCCAAGATTTCTAAAAATCCTTTCTTTGTATTGGTCTTAAGTAATATTCCTTAAGTAATATGAGATACTGATTTTGGGATTTTCCTTAGTTGTCAGTTATAATCATCAAAATGAAAAGAAATAAACATTTGAAATATATTAGTCTGTGTGTAATGAATGAATATAATATACAAGTTTCACTTTTTGAATGGAATTAGTGAAATAAATCAACTTTCTGATGATATTCTAATTATATGACCAGCACCTGTTTTTTTTACTCTCATAGATCTCAAACTCTCATCTGTTACCATTGACATGCATTATACGACTGGCAGACTGCAACGGTTGGAGTTAAAAATCTTCATTTGTGTTCTACTGAAGAAACAAAGACACCTACATCTTGGATGCCCTGGGGGTAAGCAGATAAACATCACATTTTTATTTTTGGGTGAACTATCCCTTTTATATATGGAAAAAAGTAGGAAATCACAAAGTTTCATGAAAAACTAAAACTTTTCTTCAAATTGTGACTTAATTACCCAGAAAACAAATAAAGAGCGCTCCTTTTATAATCACTGAAGCTATCAGTCAGTTCAGTGTGAAACTATAGAAGAACAATGGTAGCCTACATTTACTAAGAGCCGAATATTTACATCCCTATAAAAATTAGGTTTTTGCAAATTACTGTTGTTAATAAAAGTAAATTTGATCTGCATATCAATTCATAGACCTTTGTTTGAACCCGCTCATCAAGCACCGCGCCGAGCCACTCCGCCCTGCCCACCACCACAAGTAAATTCTCAACCTATGGGAAACACTGGAAGTTCAGGCAAGTTGTGTCACATTTCATTCAATATGTCTGACCTGTTGACATCTTTTGACTCTGATCTGAATGATGGGCCAGAAACGGGTCATATTCTCAAGCAAAACCACATGGCTGGCGGAGGGTGCCACATTTACCTGTTTAACACACAAAAAAGTATCATCTTAATGTGCAGTGTGCAATTATCACCTCTGTAAGACGAATGAGAAGGGTTTTCTCACAGTGTTGAGTTCAGTATTGATGTTTGTGGGATCATCTCCTCCTAGAACTACAATACGAGCTGGCATGTAACTCGAGTCCTCACTGGCTACAAGCACAGTCAATTGCCTGTAAATGAAAAAAAAATTATAAAGATAAATATGATAAATAATTGTTTTTATCAGTTGCAGTGACAGAAATTAATGTTTCTATTAAGGGGCAATTTTTGCCCCCTTAAACTGAATTCCAGGTGCAATTTAATTTAACCTCTGTATGGGCAAAATTGTCTCTCACCTTATTAAATGTGTCTAACTTCCATTTAATTAATAAATTAAATTAGTATAAGACACTATGGAGCTGTTATAACTGCATACATAATGTTGTGAGATTAAAGTTTGAAATATAATTTTTTGAATAAAGTAACTGAATCATTTATTCAACCAATACATGAAAACAGCTGATTTATTCAAGAATTAAGCAAGTGGCTGTCTTTATAAAGGGGTCATTGAATCATTTACTCAAACAGATTCATTCAAAAATGTGGAATCATTCAGGAACGAAATACCATCTGCTGTGCCTTTGACTGGAACTATTGGGCAAAAAAAAAGACAATATTGACAATATTGGTGTTAAATGTAAGTCACTTAATATCAGCTTGTTGTTTATTAAACTGTTGCATAAAATCAATATTACATTTGCAGTCATGCTGATATTTGGGAAAAACATAATATGTTATTAATATAAAACTCATACAGGGACATTTTGTTGCCCATTTATCTTGAATTTGAGGTATTTTATTAATTTTGGAGGCATTAAAATGACACTGAAATTAGTAGCTAAGCCAACATACCTGATGACCACCCCTTTATGCATGTAAATGTTGATAAAGTGGGAGCCAGTACAGCCGTTCGATTCCCAGTAGGTTTTGGGGTTTTTGTCTGTCAGTTTGTTAGCTCGATGGTGATTAGAGGAGACCTCCACCTTCTCCCAGCATTTGTCCTCTTTCAGTTCCACACTGGAGCCTGGAAAACATCACACCAATTCAACTAAACCCCATGGAATTGGGATATTTATACCTAAACTGGAACTAATTACATAGCATGGTTATTCTTAAGCAACGGTTTTAAAGGACTATTTTTAAATCAATATAATCAGCTAAGAAGAAAATAATTGTTGTCACAAAATCAAAATTATTTAGTTTTAGCATGTCCTTAAACAAATGTAAGGCAGAATCTTTTCTTTTCTATACAACAATGTAGATGGTGATTTCTCACACAAAGCTAGCTTCTGATGTTCAAAATTATGAAACTGAAATATCAACAGATATGTTCTTCCATATTGTGACACCCGTGTGTAACAGATTATAGTGGTTGTACCCACTGGTTGTTGATTAGGTTGAAATTAAGTCTATTGTGAAGGGGCGCTACATGATTGAAGAAGTCTGACATAAGTCACCCGAAAGCAGTCTGTCATTTTTACGGGAAGATCGAATGCATGGATGGATGAATCTTTCACAATAAGATCTATAGCATGCTTTTACAAAATGACTAAGACTTTTATGGCACTTTTTTCTTAGTATGAAAACAGGTCACATGTATAGTAAAGCACAGCTCAGACTTTCTGCCTAACTTCTTGTGTGTTTCATGGTAGAAAGAAATTAATGTGGTAGGTTGGAAAGACATGAGTGAGTAAATGAGTGAATAAATGGTGAACCATTGCTTTAATGATTACACTTTACATCAGTAAGTTTTAGAAACAAACCTTGGCACAAGTTCCGCAGGAACACATCAAAGAAGGGAATATTGATGGGCTGATGGCTGCGACGATGCTCTTCAATCTGACCAAGGACCATCTAAAGATGCAGATATGGAGCATGTAATTAAAAGGAACAAATAAATGCCTATTATTTACACTGATAGTCTAACAAACCATTAAACATGTCCTTGTTATGTTTTATGAATTATCATGTAATAAGCTGTTTATGTAAACACATTCTAAAAGGAACAAGTCTGTTCCTTCAAGTTCAGGTAAACCAGAAACCAGTGGAATTATACAGGGCTTCCTTAGTCTAATCGGTAGAATGTTTGTTCAGTCAACTCACTAACTAGTAAATTTTGCAAGTATCGATTTCTGAAGAGGCCTACTTCATACCTGTATACACCCCGCCAGCACACTGGTGGTCATTTTCTTGTAGAGGCTGGCGTACTTCTCACAGTCAGTGATCAGGTCTCGTAGCTCCGTGACCATGAGGAGGCTGGTGCTGTGTTTGTCCAGGGCTTTGAGAAGAGCCTCTTTGGTGCCCAGCCGACACATCACAACAGCATAGTCTTTATTCAACGAGGCAAGTCGATACAAGAAGCGGATGAACTGCTGCACAACCTAAATGGGGATAAAGAGTCATGAAATACTATTATGAAATCATGATCTTATAAAGCTAAATGAAGAAAAGTACCTCTCTGTCACTGACAAAGGCGGTCATAGATGACAGGCAAGGCTCAATACTCTCATGCCACGGCAACAGATCCTCCTGGTAGTTATCCAAGAACTTGTTCAAAATCCTGTTAAATATAAAAGAGTTAATATACAATATTAAAAGTCTTGTTCACTCTTTTTCATGTAATTATGTAATGAATAGGCAAGGTTAGTAAATAATGACAAAATTAGCATTTTTTATTTTCAATTATTACTTTGTAAATAAATGTATAAAACAAAATGTAACAAATGTAAAAATCAAAAGAAAAAATAATTCTCTCGCTCTCCTTATCTCTCGCTCTCCTTATCTCTCGCTCTCCTTATCTCTCGCTCTCCTTATCTCTCGCTCTCTCAATTCAATTCAATTCAGCTTTATTTGTATGACTGTGGGATAGTACAATGTTTCCAAAGCAATAAACATGTAAGAAGTTATACAGGTATAGATAAATAGATAAAAAGGAAGAAGAAAAAAACATATATGGCTATATTGTACATATGTTATCACATAACTCTACAAGTGGTAATTACAGAGAGCAGTGGTGAGACTGGAAATAGCAAAAAAAAAAACAGAGGGGAAGAGGGTTCAGCCTTTGTCCCTCATAATATGGCAGGAGGACACATACTGCAGTGCCAAGTGGATACATTTCTCTTTTTCTCCTAAAATATAACAGAGTTTGCCGATGTGGCTTGCTTGGTGGAATTTGGGTAAAATTTGAGCAATTTGGGTGAAATAGGTTTCTCTAATGTTGTTATATTTGCTGCACTGTGTGAGAAAGTGCAGCTCGTCCTCTACGACTCCATCAGGGCAGTGTGAACACAGTCTGAGCTCTCTGGCTCTCCAGCTCTGCTTGTGTCGGCCTGTCTCCACACTCAGACTGTGCTCACTCAAACGATACTTCGTCAGGAGTTTTCTCTGACTATAGTCTTTTATTTGGATCAAGTAAGGTGCCAATTGATAATCTGTCTTTATTCTGCAGAAGTACTTTAATTTGTTTATTTGTGCTACTTTGACTTGCCATTCATTGATGTATCTCTCTCTCTCTCTCTCTCTCTCTCTCTCTCTCTCTCTCGTTATCTCTTTCGTTATCTCTCTCGTTATCTCTCTCGTTATCTCTCTCGCTCTCTCGCTCTCTCTCTCTCTCGCTCTCTCTCTCTCTCTCTCTCGCTCTCTCTCTCTCTCTCTCTCGCTCTCGCTCTCTCGCTCTCTCTCTCTCTCTCGCTCTCTCTCTCTCTCTCTCTCTCGCTCTCTCACTCTCGCTCTCTCACTCTCTCACTCTCTCACTCTCGCTCTCTCTCTCTCGCTCTCTCTCTCTCGCTCTCGCTCTCTCGCTCTCTCTCTCTCTGAAAATAAATGAAACCTATTTTGCAGGATTTTTGTAATGTCAAAAAAGTAATGAAAAAGACATTAAAAAAGTAAAATACTTATATATCATGGTTATATTTGCACTGCCTTTTAAATATTTGTATTATTATTTATTAATTAAAAAAGCATTGTATTGTAAAAAGCATAATTTCTACTGTAATAGAATAAAAAGTTACAAGTACTGCAAAAATGAGGATCTAACAACAGTAATGGAAACCATACTCTAAATTAGGGTTGGGTATCCTTTGAATTTTAGCAAAAACAACTAGACCAACTAATATAAATTTCAAACATTACTAAAGACAAGTAAACAGTAATTAATAAAATAAAAACATAAACAAATGAGCAATAGCTCAAATAAATACAACTGAATGTTCAGGTATAGAAATCAGATGTAAAATAATTTTCCTTTTATAAATAAAATATAGATGAATCCTTATTAAAGTTACAAAAGTTACTCAGTCAAGAGCAGTGAGTGATTCTTTGTTTTGTTGTTTGATTAACATTAAGCACACAGACAGCAGCGGGTTTATTAGGCTGCTGTCACTTTAAGATTTAATGCACTGATCCAATGTACTGTTACACGTGCGTTTTCTTTCTCAACTGTTTACGTTGACTTTAGACATAACCGCCTGTGTTTACAAGGATATTTGGACAATTTTGTGTTAGGGTTGGGCCGAGAGACGATGCCATCTTCCATGCTTTTGTGAGTGCATCTACCTCAAAGTAGCTTGAAATATCTATTATCTATTACCTAACTATGACCTAATTAAGATAGGCTCACCTAAGGATGGAAAGCTGTACAGCCCGATCCGCTCTGTGCTGGTCCAGGAGGCGGATGAGGTCCTGGAAGGTGTCTCTGCTACGAGTTACCTCGTTTCTCTCTTCCTCCAGTTGGGAGGCGTCGTCGCAGAGCAGCTGCTCCAAGGTCAGTATGACCTCTTTGGTGGCTGGCATTTCCTTCAGACTCACCACCAACATCTTTAGCTCTGTGTCCTTAAAGTCATGCTCTTCTTGAGACTCTACAGAGGCAAACAGTGCTGCGTGTTAAGAGGCAATTTGAGGTACAAACATTTATATCCCAAGTAAAGAGTGAATGTTTATTGCTTTATTAACAAACTGCTTATTATAGGGCTGTTGTTTTAGAGACGACTATGTATTTTGACCCAATGCCTTAACCTTCAGCTGTTCAAATCATTCACACATTTCTGGTTAATTATGCTATGATGATAATTATTAGTTGTTTGTTAGCATCTAAAAGCAATTCAGTTTGGCAAGCAGTTACAATGCATGACGATACCTTTTTTCTCCAGTTTGTGGACCATGGAGATGTGGTTGAGGGCGATGATGGCCAGCATGCTGTGATGATTCTGAGCAGAAAGGCACTTCTTCAGCGTGGCACTGACATTGCAGGCGACTAGCTGCTCCGCCAGGCTCTTGTGGCTGGAAATCAGCATGATGATGACCAGCAGCCCGTTCCGCACAGACAAACCACAACTGCTTAAAACACAGTAGAAAAATGAATGTGAATTCAGTGAATTTCATTCCATTACACTACACCTAAAACTATGGTTGCAAAGGGGCGGAAAATTCCCAGAAACTTTGCATGGGAACTTAATCTGGGGAATTTTGGAAATATTTCATGTTGTAAACTTAATTTATGGGAATTAATTGGAAATTTGTGGAAACTTATATAAACTATCATATACAAACATAAATATAATTGTTTGGTCATAAGCGGATGTTAGTAGCATATTGATATACAGTATTTTCCAATTAATTCTAATTTAGTATATATGTAAAATATATTTTTAATGAATTATCAGTTGTGCTGCTTAACATTTTTTTGGAACATGTGATACTTTTTTAAAGATTAATTGAATAAAAAGTTAAAAAGAAATATTTTCTAACAAGTTAAGTCTTTACTAAGTCAATCAAAATCAATTTAACACATTCTTGCTGAATAAAAGTATTAATTTATATTTATAATTTAATCATTTATATTTTATTAAAAAAATAAATTACTGACCCCAAACTTTTGAACGGTAGTGTATATTGTTACAAAATATTTCTATTTTGAATAAATACTGTTCTTTTTTTAAAAAAATTCATCAAAGAATGAAAAAAGTATTACAGGTTATATAAAAAAATATTAAAGCAGTTTCTAACATTGATAATAAAACAGCATATCAGAATGATTTCTGAAGGATCATGTGACACTGGAGACTAGAGTAATGATGCTGAAAATTCAGCTTTGCATTACAGAAATAAAAAATTCTATTTTAAAGTATATTAAAAGATTGTAATAATATTTCACAATATCACAGTTTTTTCTGTATTTTCGATCAAATGTGCATGTTATGGAGGAATGCTGTGTGCATGTGAGGGATGTGCAGGGTATAAATTCAACTGAAAGTGCATTAAATCTGGTTATTTTAACCAAGATTATGCTGCAAGTTTTTTTTTCAACTACATTTAAGTTCCCTGTTACCTGCAATTTTCTAAATTACTGGTTGATTCCGATTAATTCCCATTAATTCCCATATATTCCCGTTCATTTCCATGGAAAGTTTCCAGCCTTGAAAATTCCCGGAACTTTGAACCCCATCTAAAACAGACTTCGAACCTCTTACCCCGTTGTGCCGAACATGAGGTCAATGGCAGAAGGGATGGCACACAGGAGCCCTTTGGAGCCTTCCGGTGTAGCAGAGCCTATGCTTGCAAAAATCTCCAGCATCATCTGAGTGCCAGACTCAGAAAGGGGCAGACATACACCCACACTGCGGGGGTCGTGTTTACTGGCACCTGTGATGACCTTCAGAGTCTGGGAGAGAAAAATTAATATTCGTCAGGCACTCTGAAGTTTCAATACTTCTGTATCCATAAAAGTATATTTGCAGTGTACTGACAATGTGTTATAAAAAGATTCTGCTCAATGGATACGAGGATCATAAGGATTCCACTCAACGATTCTGGTTCCTTAACAATTCCGTTATTAACATTACTGCATTTTCAAGAAAATAAGTCACACCTGACTAGAAGTTGCACAGGTTCAAAATTGCATTGTTGAGAGAGAGAGAGAGAGAGAGAGAGAGAGAAAGAGAGAGAAAGAGAGAGAGAGAGAAAAAAAAAAAAAAAAAAAAAAAAAAAAGAGTTAAGTCTCATTGGTGCATAATAGGGTATTGACACAAATTTCATGATTCGATTTCAATTCAAATCGATATTGATCATTTTGGATATATATATATATAAGGTACAGTATATGGCAAATTTTCTCAAGGAAAAAAAATCACTCAACTAATGCTGTAAATTATACATGGGAGTAAGTTGCTATAATATTGAAGGTTGAAATTTGTATACAAACACTTAAATTACACTCAAGGAAGTTTTTATAATAATAAAAGTTATAATACTAACTTTACAATTACATAATGTTTCTATTCCAATTAGTTTTTTTTTTTAAATATAAACATTTAAATGGTGGCAGTCATAAAAACCTGAAGAATTTATTCAAACATGCATTGAATATTGAAGGACATTATAATATTTAATGAATATGGTGAACATTAAACGGCACCAAAACTGTTTTTTTTGTTGTTGTTTTTTATAAAAATGGACATCATTTGAAATGAGACTTTGTTTCATATAAAAAGCACAAAGATTATTGCGTTTTATTGGATGGGAGGGGCTCTACAATATTCCTTTCATTTATCAACTGAAAACAGGATAGACTAATCGATTCTTGGGATTTAAGAATCGATATCGGTTCGCAAATTTTTTTTACCCAGCCCTAGTGCATAAGTCACATTTTATTATTACATAAAGAAATAAAAATGAAACATTTACAAACATTATAAGCACTATCGAGAGAGTTGAGTTCAAGCGGAAGGGTGACCTCCGACTTAATGTATGACGTAGCTCCTCTGCTCTTATGGAAATCCTCCGACATTTTGCTTTAAAACTTCTTGCTTTAGACTTCTAATTTGTGACCGATGTTTTGTTTTGCTCTGCTCTATCCTCTGGGCTACCACGTTCGTCAATTCCCACCCAAGGTCACCGTTCCACCGGAACTCGACTCCCTCCAGAACGCGTGTACGGGCGTTGCCAGAAGCCAGTGATTATAGTTTAGAAAGTCTTAAATATGGATATTTTTCTTACAAAAACCCACGCTTCACGTCAGAAGGAATTTATTAACCCACGGGAGTCATATAGATTACTTTTATGCTGGATGGATCAAAAAAAATCAGGCACTATTCAATGCCATTATAAAAGCTGGAAAGAGCCAGGATATTTTTTTATATAACTCTGTGTTTGGCTGAAAGAAGAAAGTCATATACACCTAGGATGGTTTGAGAGTGAGTAAATTATGGGTAATTATGGGATAATTTTTTTTATGTTTAGGTGAACCATTTCTTTAAAGCGAAACTAAAACTATTGGCGTTTAGGAAAAGTTCTATACAAATAAATGTTACCACTCGCATTTGTAGCAAATTCGAACGTGTGCACGACATTAAATGCATTATAGCAGCATGTTTCAGATGATTAAAAAAATGCAACTCACATTCCAGAAAATGTGAGTGTTAATATTTTTTTTTTCTGGGGAGAGGGGTTGCCCAGGTTCATTATTAGAATTATTTTCTCATCATATTTATAAGAACAGCATGCTAAAATAAATTAATTATAGTCAACGCACAGTTCTAAAAGACTTCATGAAGAATGAAATTCTACACAGGAAGAACATAACCCATGCCCTTAAAGGCATAAGGTATATAAACACATCAGAAGAATCGCCACTCACCGCCAGTGCGATCTGCTGCACCTGTATACAAGTAGGATACTCCTGCATGCAGCACAGGATGGCTTTAACGCCGCCCTCTGTGGCGAAGGAGACCCTCCACTCGTATTTCAGCATAAGACTGCGGGTCAGCAGCAGTGCAATGACAGCATTCTGCTTGGGCTGACTGCCAATCATCTCCACCAACATCTTTAAGACTTTGTCACTGAAAAAAAAAAAAGGAAAAAAAAGGAAGTTATTTCAAAACTTTGTGATATAAACTAATAATGTATGGAACGTAATGCATTACGCATTGCATGTAGACAGTGGAAACTTTTTCACAGATAAGATGGCATAAGAAAATGTTGGTAATTTTACAGTCCTTGTTACAACTCTAAAACAAACCCTAATCCTAATCCTCACGCTATAGTAAGCACATGTTCTTAATGAATATTACTCAGTACTTAAATGTATAATTACACGAACAAGGACAGTAAAATAAAGTGTAACCTTTAAAAAAAAAAAAAAATGAGGTTACACTATTTTAAGGTGTCATTGTTACAGTGTAATTATATATTTAAGTACTGAGTAATATTAAGTAACTACATGTACTTACTATAGGGTTAGGGCAGAATTAGTATTTGTTTGAGGGATAATTGCATGTAATTATGCATAAATTACTGTTATTACTATGCAAGTACATGTAACAAGGACACCAACATAGTGTCACCAAATTTTATATTACGCATTAATTTACAACTACCACGATGGCATTTCTAATACAACGGTAAAGGTGAAAACATTATTATGGATTTTCTTTTTGCTAATGGAGTAAATGGTAAAAGTCTCCTGTTCGCTGCTATAGAAGTTCACTCAACTATGACGACTTCTGCTTCTGAGAACCCCGGAAATGTGAAAAGGGTCCATATCATTGATAACAAATGGAGTGATCTACGAGTCTGTTAAAACGCTATGGAGAAACTTTCTTTCAAATCATAAGCTCATTAGATAATGCTGTGCTAGCCTCAAAATGAATTTTGATGAATGGTAAATTTTAATATGTATAGAACTACACTCACCTAAAGGATTATTAGAAACACCTGTTCAATTTCTCATTAATGCAATTATCTAAATCAACCAATCACATGGCAGTTGCTTCAATGCATTTAGGGGTGTGGTCCTGGTCAAGACAATCTCCTGAACTCCAAACTGAATGTCAGAATGGGAAAGAAAGGTGATTTAAGCAATTTTGAGCGTGGCATGGTTGTTGGTGCCAGACGGGCCGGTCTGAATATTTCACAATCTGCTCAGTTACTGGGATTTTCACGCACAACCATTTCTAGAGTTTACAAAGAATGGTGTGAAAAGGGAAAAACATCCAGTATGCGGCAGTCCTGTGGGCGAAAATGCCTTGTTGATGCTAGAGGTCAGAGGAGAATGGGCCGACTGATTCAAGCAGATAGAAGAGCAACTTTGACTGAAATAACCACTCGTTACAACCGAGGTATGCAGCAAAGCATTTGTGAAGCCACAACACGCACAACCTTGAGGCGGATGGGCTACACCGGGTACCACTCATCTCCACTACAAATAGGAAAAAGAGGCTACAATTTGCACGAGCTCACCAAAATTGGACAGTTGAAGACTGGAAAAATGTTGCCTGGTCTGATGAGTCTCGATTTCTGTTGAGACATTCAGATGGTAGAGTCAGAATTTGGCGTAAACAGAATGAGAACATGGATCCATCATGCCTTGTTACCACTGTGCAGGCTGCTGGTGGTGGTGGTGGTGTAATGGTGTGGGGCACACTTTAGGCCGCTTAGTGCCAATTGGGCATCGTTTAAATGCCACGGCCTACCTGAGCATTGTTTCTGACCATGTCCATCCCTTTATGACCACCATGTACCCATCCTCTGATGGCTACTTCCAGCAGGATAATGCACCATGTCACAAAGCTCAAATCATTTCAAATTGGTTTCTTGAACATGACAATGAGTTCACTGTACTAAAATGGCCCCCACAGTCACCAGATCTCAACCCAATAGAGCATCTTTGGGATGTGGTGGAACGGGAGCTTCGTGCCCTGGATGTGCATCCCACAAATCTCCATCAACTGCAAGATGCTATCCTATCAATATGGGCCAACATTTCTAAAGAATGCTTTCAGCACCTTGTTGAATCAATGCCACGTAGAATTAAGGCAGTTCTGAAGGCGAAAGGGGGTCAAACACAGTATTAGTATGGTGTTCCTGATAATCCTTTAGGTGCGTGTATGTTGTATATTATACAAGGTGCTGCAAGAACGAGAGAGTTATCAATTACAGTTGAAGAAATTATAAGTAAGAAAACACAGAGCTAAGAGTAGTGGTATTTATGGTTTGTAAGCCCCACCGGATAGTTTGAGCCGAGTCTGATCTCAGGGTGCTTCTCTCCTGAGGTCCCTCCTCCTCTAGAATCTTACTGATGACTTTCATGCCAGCCAGCTGCAGTCCGGAGTCGGAGCTGCTCTTCTTCATGATGTCCACCACCTCCCCCATCTTCTCTAGACAGCTCTTCTTACCCTGCACCTTTGGACTGTTGAACACTGCAGTGAACAGAAACAACAAAAAACACTTGTTTAGAGGGAGAAATGCACATCTACTTGTTCTGAGCACTTCTTTTACCAAATGAATCATTTGACTAAAAAAACTTTGAGATGGATAAGAAACACTGCTGGATGTGGCTGTATTTTGTTTACAACCAGGGCCTAAAACTAACATTTTGCCACTCCTGCAAATAGTCAGTGACTTATGAAAATTTACCAGCCATGAATATTTTTTACCGGCCATGAAGCTGTTTTTTGCAAAACAGGCAGTTATGACACCAGCATTTTAGATACCACTGAAATTTCACATTTCTCTATTCCAATTTCAATGCCACAGCTAAAATTACTAGCAAATATAAAGTTAAAACATTATTAAAGACAAGTAAACAGTCAGTAATAAAATAAGAACTAAGAAGTAAAAATTACACTGCACAGTCTTAACTGTATAAATTAAATGTAGACTAATCCTTATCAAAGTTACAAAAGTTATTCCGTCAAGAACAGTAAATTATTTTTTTCTCTGTCCTTTGTTGTTTGGATAACAATAAAAATGCAGACAGCAGCAGGATTATTAGAATGCTGTTACTTTAAGACCTAATGCACGGATCCAATATACTGATACATACTGTACATGGTTTTTTTTCTCAACTGCGTTCACTTAAAACATAACCTAAACTAAATGTGTGAGAATTTGTCCATTAAAGTGCAAGACAACATGAAAGAGCTCAATTTAGTATTTGTGTGCTGTCTGAGACGTGGCTTTCTGGGTGCCTGCTGCGAATGTTTAAACTTACCACAGTGTACGAGTAACGAATTGAGTTCCTTTTTAACCTCTTCTTGCGCTTGAATATTTCAATGGTCAAGGCTTAAACTTTCGTGACAATGCAGCACTGGCCCATCAACTGTCCAGAGCGGCGTTCACATTTATGTACAGTGCACTGTTACAATTCATAAAAATATTACCAGCCAACAGGCGATTGACACCGTTTCATATACTCGCCAATACCGATTTTGTTAATTGTGTTAATTTTTGGCCCTGTATACAACACTCAGAATGGCAATTGGCATGAAACATTGTCTTTAATTGGTCAGGTACATTGGGCCTACATAATGATTCTCCTATTTTTTTCCAATATTTGTTAAGATCTGTCAATTCTGAAAAAATCCTCTGCTGAATTTGCACATACAGGCATTGTCACATAGCATGTCCTACTCAGCATTGGTCAAGACGCATTCATCTAAATGACAAATCAGGGCCCAATAATTAGGACTGCCTGATGATATGCTCTCAGGAGGACAGTTGACAGTGTTACATCAAATTTTATACGTATAGTAGGTACTGAAGTCATGGGGCAATGGTTAGAGACTTGTAACCCGAAGGTCGTGGGTTCAATTCTCAATACCGGCAGGAATGAACAGTGCTCTCTTCCACCCTCAACACTTAAGACACTTTAGCAAGGCACCCAACCCCCAATCACTCCCTGGGTGGCAGGTATGTGTGTCCACGGTTTGTAGTGCGTGTTCACTACTCATTGCTCCTAATGTGTGCACTAACTTGGATGGGTTAAAAGCAGAGGACAAATTCTAAGTATGGGTTATCATACTTGGCCTTCACGTCACGTATAAGGACTAGGACAAGTGAGACAACAGCAGAGTCACATAATAATTCGATAGGTCCCAGAATTTGGTGTAACAGATGGAACTGTCACTGGCCTGATTGGGAAAACTGTCTATCAGGCACATGATATTACCTACCACTGTTAGAAGTTTATACCACATATAAACTTTAAGCATTATTTTTCATTTGTATCTTTGTTCTATTGCATTTATGTGTGCTATTAGTTATAATTTGTTTATTTGTTCTTATCTTATTACTGAGTGTATACTTGTCTTTAATAATGTTTGAACTTTATTTAGTTAGGCTAGCAGTTTTTGTTGCCTTATTGAAATTGAAATGGAGAATTGTGCAATTTCACTGGCATCTAAACTTTTGCAGTCATAACCCTATTTATTAGAATACCGAGTTACATGGGTCAAAAACAATGAAAACAACTCATTTATATCCAAGTAAAAATACGAACCACTGGCCCGACTTTGCACAATTCTAAGGATTTTTATCTATTGGCCATGCAAGTTTGCCTTAAGCCAATTTAACTACTGCAGCATAAACTTTATATCTCCACTGTTTCTACTGTCACAGGGTGTGTAAGGTCGTATTCAAATATTTTATTCACAGACATTCATCATTATGAACAAAAAAAAGAGGTTCCACTAACAGTCACATCCATAACAAAGCAACAACAAAAGGCTTGAAACAAAGACTTGCCTTTCATCTTCTCCTCTAGGTCATCAGGATACTTGGTGTCATCTTCACTGGGAAGTTCACTTTCTGTCTCGTTGCCTGTGTCTGCTGGGATCTCTTTCTTAGCTTTCTTGGACACAGAGCCCATGATGCAGGAAGAAGCCGAAGAGGATGATAACGTGGCCGAAGATAACGATGAAGACGACGAAGCTCCTTGTCCTCCAAGCGAGCCATCCATCAGCATTTCCTCATCCTCAAGGCCGGCCCCTCCACAGCTCAGGTAGTGCTTGATGAAAGTGTGGGAGCAGAGCAGGTCGCCCAGACAGGAGGCCTGCAAATTCTGTTTAAGGTAGTGGAGAACTTTCCGTGCCACGTCACTCGTGAGGGACAGCTGGATGAGAGTCGACTCATCAAGCTCTACCATCTAAAAGACACCAAGAGAAAGCATACAGTCATTGCCTAGTTAATTTGAAACGCACACACACACACACACACACACACACACACACACACACACACACACACACACACACACACACACACACACACACACACACACACACACACACACACACACACACACACACACACACACACACACACAAACACACAAACACACACACACACACACACACACACACACACACAATTATTATTATTATTTTTTTTTTTTTATTCCAATGGCCAATAGTGATATCTTGGTAGCAGAGCATAGCCAATATGACATAAAAGAATGGATAACACAGATGCAATTAATTTATGCAATACATACTAATGCTCAAAAGTTTAGGGCTGGTAAGATAATGTTTACCAAGGCTACATTTGTTTAATCAAAAATACAAGGATGTATTAAACTAATAATGTAAACATTATTATAATTCAAAATGCAGATTTTTATTTCACAAATAAATACTAAAATCCATTTTAAATGTATACAAAAAATTAGGAATAACTGAATCCACACATACGCAAAAAGCACTTATACTGTGTGGCCTTATAATCATGTTAAAAAGTTCTCATCACGACTATTATTAACATTGTTTTGTATTGTATTGTATTGTAGAGTGCGGTCAATGATTAAAAAAAATAACTAATTAATCACATTTTTTCACGATTAATTGTGATTAAAACATCTGAGTTTAATATTTTTATATTGTAATAATTTCACAGTCACTCCCCAAATTAATGTAGAAACAACTTAAAGACAGTATTTTAAATATTAGTTGTAATGGCATCTTTTTATGAATGAAGGCCAGTATCACTGACACTGAAACTGTTACTGATGTCTAATGCTTTAAACATTAAATGATAGACATTCAACATTACAGTATAATTAAAAGCTTCAATTTCAACATTTATTATGCTTTAAAAAAAGAACAACTTTTAATTTAAGTGAACTTAAAACAATCTTCACATAAACCCATAATAAATGTCATATTTACCTGTGGCCTTCCTTCCTGTCTAACAGGTAGGAAATATACAGAAATTTAATAAAGTTATCAAACAGTCTGCGCTGCATAAATAATACATTAAATATAGATTAATCCTTATTAAAGCTATAATTGTCTCTGTTCCATTTGTTCTTTGATTAACATTAATGACAGACAGCATTATAGTCTGCTGTCACTTTAAGATCTGCCGCTGCTGAATATGACGCTGTCACACGCATCATTTTCTCATAATCCAATGCAACATTGATTTTAAATCCTAAACCTTTGCAGGGGGTGGGGCACTCAGGGCACTGAATGACACTGTATTAATTTTTACAAAGACTATGAACAGCATGGCTGGTAAATTTACTTAAACACACTAGCCTATTCTACCCTGTGTGAAGAGCAGAGCGGAGGAGAAGGGTGAGTACCGGTTCATCAAGGCTCTGTCGCAGGATGTTGTTGATCTCCTGCTGCTGTTTGGGCTCCAACTTCTTGATGAAAAAGAGCACTTCCCACCATTCAGCACGGCTCAGGGTGTCTGCGTCATTTTGTGAGCCTTCCATCAGGTAAGGCAATGAATACATCCCACCGGGGGGCTTTGAGAAGAACGTCTGACTCACTGCCACGTTCAGAAACACAGAAGAGAACACTGTGGTCTCATATAAAGAGATGAATACACATAAAAGCAAAACACAAACATGTGGTAGAGTGTGAGAGTCCTTGATGACTTGTCTTACCAGTAGTGAGTTTAAGTGTCTCCGTGAGGGAGGAGGCCTTCTCCTGCGTCTCTTTCTCAGCCTGTCCTCCACTGCCGTTGCCGAGAATTTCAATCATATGCCAGTGCACCCAGTAGGTCCTGGAGAGGGAGTTCCAGTACACCTGCAAAAGCCAAAACACGACAGGATTCAAACAGTGTAAAAGGGCCTGAATTGCTCTTCTTTTTAAGCAAATAGACAGTGAAAGGAGGTGCTTCAACTTTGGATAATGCAGATTGGCAAACTCAAAGGTCAAAGTAAATATTATGAGCAGTTTTATTTTCTATTCATTTTATATGAGGTTTACAGATTTTGCAACTCACGCCTTGCTCTACTTCTTGCGCAAGTTACGTTGACTCCGGTACCAGGGTTGAATGGTTGAGCTTGATGAATGTGAAAGTTATTAAAGGGCTAGTTCACCCAAAAATGAAAATGATGTCATTAATTAAACACCCTCATGTCTAAAAAGCCTAAATACACTCACCTAAAGGATTATTAGGAACACCATACTAATACTGTGTTTGACCCCCTTTCGCCTTCAGAACTGCCTTAATTCTACGTGGCATTGATTCAACAAGGTGCTGAAAGCATT
Source organism: Rhinogobio ventralis (assembly GCA_039654625.1). Taxonomy (NCBI): domain Eukaryota; kingdom Metazoa; phylum Chordata; class Actinopteri; order Cypriniformes; family Gobionidae; genus Rhinogobio; species Rhinogobio ventralis. The sequence continues at coordinate 6,176,774 of CM077204.1, forward strand.
CTTTAGAAATGTTGGCCCATATTGATAGGATAGCATCTTGCAGTTGATGGAGATTTGTGGGATGCACATCCAGGGCACGAAGCTCCCGTTCCACCACATCCCAAAGATTCTCTATTGGGTTGAGATCTGGTGACTGTGGGGGCCATTTTAGTACAGTGAACTCATTGTCATGTTCAAGAAACCAATTTGAAATGATTTGAGCTTTGTGACATGGTGCATTATCCTGCTGGAAGTAGCCATCAGAGGATGGGTACATGGTGGTCATAAAGGGATGGACATGGTCAGAAACAATGCTCAGGTAGGCCGTGGCATTTAAACGATGCCCAATTGGCACTAAGGGGCCTAAAGTGTGCCAAGAAAACATCCCCCACACCATTACACCACCACCACCAGCCTGCACAGTGGTAACAAGGCATGATGGATCCATGTTCTCCAAATTCTGACTCTACCATCTGAATGTCTCAACAGAAATCAAGACTCATCAGACCAGGCAACATTTTTCCAGTCTTCAACTGTCCAACTGTGAGCTCGTGCAAATTGTAGCCTCTTTTTCCTATTTGTAGTAGAGATGAGTGGTACCCGGTGGGGTCTTCTGCTGTTGTAGCCCATCCGCCTCAAGGTTGTGCGTGTTGTGGCTTCACAAATGCTTTGCTGCATACCTCGGTTGTAACGAGTGGTTATTTCAGTCAAAGTTGCTCTTCTATCAGCTTGAATCAGTCGGCCCATTCTCCTCTGACCTCTAGCATCAACAAGGCATTTTCGCCCACAGGACTGCCGCATACTGGATGTTTTTCCCTTTTCACACCATTCTTTGTAAACTCTAGAAATGGTTGTGCGTGAAAATCCCAGTAACTGAGCAGATTGTGAAATACTTAGACGGGCCCGTCTGGCACCAACAACCATGCCACGCTCAAAATTGCTTAAATCACCTTTCTTTCCCATTCTGACATTCAGTTTGGAGTTCAGGAGATTGTCTTGACCAGGACCACACCCCTAAATGCATTGAAGCAACTGCCATGTGATAATTGCATTAATGAGAAATTGAACAGGTGTTCCTAATAATCCTTTAGGTGAGTGTATATAAAAGCGCCAATCATCAATTGGTAAAGTCATAGTGTCACTGCAGCTGCCTTTAGAAGCTCCAGTTGCTATTGAAACAGTCAGTGTTATAAGACGCGTAAGCAGTGCCGGCCCTACCTACTAAGCGATATAAGTGGTTGCATAGGGCCCTTGTGGCCACCAGGGGGCCCCACACCATGCGTTAAGACAGTAATGCGTGGTAATTAATTTTAAAGTTTGCTTGTGCCATTTGTGTGCATTAATGTTTAAAAATGAAGAGGCGGCGACACTATCAATCTGGTGCAGAGAAAAGGAAAATAGGGGGGAAAAAAGTGAACAAGAGTGTTACATTTTAAAAAGATAGTTAAAATGGCGGTTGCTGCATCATGTCTTATTGGTTTAATTCGGCATTCACGAGCGCTTTGAAGACGATGTGCCACGGTATCAGTGTCATGCATGGCATTGCTATCGTGGGCACTTCAAAATACGTTAATAATTCTAGATACCTTAATATCCAAATTGTTTAGATTTTTAGAATGCATATTAGCTTCTTTTCCATCTACCAGTGCAATTCTTCAATACTGCGTGTTTGCTGCGTGTAAATTCGATCATCGCATTGATCATCTGTACAAGCAGCAGACGGGCTGAATAAAAAAGTTCACTCTCTGGCAGGAGGTGGCGCAAATGGAACAGGAATACAACGGTTATCATGGTTACCCCTGTACACAAAGCAGCGCTGCGCAAGCGCGAAGTTTCTGCTCGTAATGGAGAGGAAAAGGCAGCAAACAGTATTTACGTTTTCAAACAGCCATTCAGATTTTTGTATTCACTTTAGTGTTTATCAAACAATTCCAAATATTTAAATAGGCCTACTTAAATACTTTTCAAACATGTGTTTTTACACTTAAGTTAAGTTCTTTGCATTTTAATCTGGATTAAAACATGCCAGCTCAGAACAGTATTTATTCTCTATTATTATAATTATTATTAATATACTATTCTCTATTGTAGGTGTTTTTGCTTTATTAAAGCATTAATTCACTAAATGTTGATACATTTATCTAAAAGCAATCGTTAAAATCTAAAAACATTTTAAAAGTTTGCAAAAGTAAAGATATCTTCATATTATATCTTGAAAGATAAATATATTAAAGTAAGACAATTTGGTCAAACTTTACAAAAAGGTGTGAGTGTAGGATGTGTACGTTGGAATGGGTTGGGGGTGATGAAACTGTAGGTAGTGGGTGCCTCTTTTGGAAATCTGCTTAGGGCCCCCAAAATGCTAGGGCCGGCCCTCGTGTAAGGACTGCATATGCACATCGTCCAGCCTGAAAAATTTATTTTTTTGTCATGATTTGAGTGTTTAGAAAAAAAATATCGAGACAGTTGTTGTCAGATTTCATTGGTGATTTCATATAAGAAATTTAATCGTGAGCTTTGTGAACAGCTTTGGAGAATTTTATGTTTCCCCATTCAAAAAGATAAAACTGCACCTGCATGACTGAAATGGCTGGCGTTTCAAAGATGGCCGTCGAGTGAAGAGGCTAGCCTTAAAGGGACTTTGATATTAATTGGTGGCACACACATCCTTACGGTGTTTAAATTTGTGTTTTCAAATGTGAGAAGCAATGGAATAAAAAAAAGCAATGTCTCAGAGTTAAAAAAGTTATTTTAACTTGTGAATGACATTCTAAAAACATAGGACTCGAGATGCTGCAAAGGATGAAACACAAAAAGTGGGCACTGAAAACTTTTTTGAAAGGGAATCGTTGTTAGATTCATGACGAGACGAGCTGAATCTTCTAACTACTTAAAAATGAATATGGTTTGCAACATTCTAGCACAATGTCTACACCGGGCGGGGCCGTGGACGCATCAAAGCGAATGTTCCAAATCAATTGGTCCTGTTGTCGGAAGTAGCGTAAATGCGCGGAGTACGTCAGAAATAGAACGGGGCATCAGTTTACTGTCGCTGACTTGAGTAAATGGACACCTGATTATAATAGGTTACAATCAGTATCACTTTTCTTTTGACGCGTCATGCCATTCACGTGCGCCCTAGACAGGAGCTGTATCGCTTTTTTTGGCCACATGTGTAATTGAGGCCACCTTATTTCAGAAAAGGAACCGTGATTCCAAACTAAAAAAGAAATTACATTTATTATGACTCGCATAGAATAACAGTCAATTTTATAATGGTTGCTTTTCTGAAATGAGACAACCTCGAAAACATATGCGGCTGACAAATGTGGCCTCCAGAGGGAGCAGCCTTCGAAATGAGACACATACTTTGGACTTCTTGGAAAAGCATCTTGGCGTCTAGCATCCCAAAAAATTTGGTAAATCCTTCTCTTATTTTTCTTGCTTTTGTTTTCCATTGAAATTTTACATAAGAATGCATATTGTTTGCTGATTGTCTGCTGTCTGTGACAAGCAACCTATTTGAAGTTTGAATGTTAAATTTGATGGTTTTATGCGTTTAAAATTATTTTGTAATGCTTTTTTAAATAACTAATATTTATAAGATAATTATTATTAGGGCTGTAATCAACCAAAGAAAACCTTGGTCAACTGAAGTCCTGAAATTTGAGACAAAAAAAAGAGACAAAAAATTACGTTAGGAAAAAAAAAACTTTAAATTAATTAGCTGCGCACTGTGCGCAGTACTTGGTAGCCTTGTTGTCTGCCTAAATGAATTATAAATAAACATAAACTAGTAGGCTATTTGCAGTATATTAAATCGTTTTTGACCTGATTATTTTGCACTGAAGTGAGTCTGACACACGAGTCTGTCGGCTCTGACAGCGTTGCATCACGTGCACCTGCGCAATATCATAGCCTATGATTTCCGAAAATATAGTATTATGTTGTCAACTAGTGATATCATCACAAGATATATCATATCCTGAGCAATAAAGTTAATAATTCCTTCCGTGATATTATTTTTTCCGTTTGGATGATAAAGGAGGCTTAAAATCCAGCGTGGTCTGGGTGTGTCTGGGGGATGCCTTAATTGTGGATGGGTGCACCTGCAGTTATAAAACGATTATTACACTAAAACATTGAAATATGATATGTTCATATAGCCTACTCAAAACAGACGGGGCAACCTAACGCAGACAAGTTAGCTTACCGTTTTTAGGTGATATGACATGTTTGTCGTCGAGCTGTGATATGCAAACTGTTGCTTGCAAAATTTGCATTCGACTTTTCCCATTTTCTATTTAAAAAAAATGCTGCCACACTGCCGATGTCTTTGTTGACATGGTAGAAGAGGACTGACTAGGAAAACGCTCTCACAATTAAATAAATAATATACAGCAAAGTAGCCTACTTCAATCTGTCTCTCTTCTCCAGTGAGTTGGGCTAATCCAAAAGAAGTGAAAACAAGGGGGCTGTTCTGAAGACAGACTGTTACCTGTGAAAGAGGGGTGCTCTGAAAACACCCCCATTAGCAATTAGTGCTTTCCACCTGATGAAATGAACGCGGCAAAACTAATGAAATGAACGCGGCAAAAAAAATCGAATTTTGAAAGAATCAGAATTTTGGTCAAGCCAGAACGTATCGACTAATAATCGACTAATTGACTGGGAGATTACAGCCCTATTAGTTATAAATATTATAAACACAGAATAAGACTCAACACTAATATTCAAGGAATATAGATAGCATACATTTTATTTGATGGGGGACCTGGATTATGAATAGGACGCTGGCTCAAAATGGCTGTGATTCACTGGTCTAGTGCTAATCAGTCTAATAACTGACAAATATATAAACACAAAAGTTGTTGTTGAAATTGTTCATAAAAACATGTTCAACATATTAAAAAAAAAAGGAGTTTGTATCAGCTTCTATAAAGCTGCCAAAATTTGGCATTGATTGCCAACCACAAACAACCTACACTTATGCGAGAAACATGAAGTGTTAGATAATGAGCTTCATTCTTTCACACAGCACTAACCTGGACCGGTGGTGAGCCGTCATTACTGTAGCGAAACTCTCCTTCATCCCCAGCACTGACCTCCTCATAGTCCTCCAGCATACGGACCATCATGCCACTCTTCAGATTGTCCTGCACATACTCCACATATGCTGAACGTGAAGTAAAGTCAGAACGTGTCTTGAAACCATTTGTCGTTTTCTTCTTCTTTGGTGGCGTGACCGCAGCCATTGCTGTAGCGACCATGATGGAAGACGAAGCGGAGAAGCGCGGCTGAAAGATGGAGCGGATGGGGTGTTTCTGGATTTCACTATTTATTTCCTCCAGCCCTCTGCTTGTGCTCGTGGAGATGAAGGGCAGCTGCCGGTTGCGGTCCCAGCCCATGACACGCACCAGCTCCGAGATGAGGTTGGCCATGGCCATGGTGAACTCGAACTCCCGCTGCACACGTGCATGCTCTGATTGGTAGGCTGCCGTGGAGGAGGAGGGGCCGACATCCTGACGCTCAGAGGCAGACTCCACCCCTGCCGTGTTGAGCTTGTCCATCAATGATGTGACACACAAATAACGCTTCACCAGAGAGAAAAGCAGCTTGCCTGGAATCTAAAATAGACAAACCCAATTGTTATATTGTTACACACAAACAGTGGTACAGGGTTAATGAAAACTAATGTGTTTCCAAGATAAAGAAAAAGGAAAAATGCTTGAAAAAAAAAAAAAAAAAAGGAATTTTGGACACAAGGAAAAAAATTTCCAGGAAAAATTTGTATTAAATCAGATATTTATAATATTTAAACAAAACCTAAACACTACTTAAACTTTTCCCTCATGTCCATAATATCAGGACATGTATGTATATATGTATATGTATATATGTATGTATGTATGTATGTATGTATGGATGGGAGGAGCGCTACAATGTTCCTTTCATTCATCAACTGAAAACAGGATGACTAATCGTTTCTTGGGATTTAAGAATAGATATCGGCTCGTAAAAATGAGAATCGATTAAAATCGAGAAATCGATATTTTTTACCCAGCCCTACAAGTAAGGCTGCACGATTTGGGGGGGGAATTAACAAATAATTGCGACTGCAGTTTAAATGTATGTATGTATGTATGTATTCCAAAAGAATTCTTGAACTTTTTTCTTATAAATTAATCACATCAATAAAAATTTAAATCTTTTTTTAAAAAAGTACTTTTTAAAATAATTACACATTAAAAAATTATATTAAAACAATTGCATGTTAATAATTTTAAATATATAAACTAATATAGCTGCAAAACATAAAAGCTAGTAAATAATAAAGAGGAACAAAAAACATTACAAGCGATGAACAAAGTGCTTTCAGTATTTAAGAGTATCTGAACTGTGAGTGATTCTTTATTTTCAAATGTTAAACCACCAAACGCTAGGGCTGGGCGGTATATCGAGTTTATACAATATATTGATATATTTTTTAGAAACGATATGGAATGAGGCAATACAGTTTATATCAATATACAGTAGATTGATATACGAACACATCCGAAAAATAGCGGAGTACGCAGAGTGAGCCGATGCAGGGAAAGTGCATGATACAACACATGCTTTATATTAATAACTGGCTTCAAAATAACTGGTAAGATATAGTTAACACGTATAGTTTAAAGCAGCTTGCCCTGTCAGATACTCTGAGAGATAGGCTACTTGTGCTGACAGACAGATAAATACTTGCAGTGTTTAATGCGTTTGAAACATGGTGCTTTCCTCAGTGTTTAACTTACATTTCACAGGTATATTCTCCATCTGTACATTTTAGAAAGTCATGCAAATATGTCCATTTTGCTGTCCGGAGAGGACGAGCCTTCTGCATGTGAATCTCCACTAAAATTCAGGCTTCCGTGAATGAGCGCCGCCACGCGCATTTGCGCCAAATAGACGGAGCGCAACAGAATAGGAACGCAATAATTCTGACTAAAGTATACTTTTCTAAAATATTTGTTGTTGGACAATAAATTTGCCATATGTGGAATCTTAAACCTACAAGTAAGTATATTTTTATACTTACCATGTGACCATTATAATGGGGTAATCAAATATAGGCTAATATGCTTTTGTTTTTATTTTCATTTTTAGTTTAGTGAATTTAAAAGCAAAATTATTAATTTTGTTTTTAGATTGTAAACCCCCTTTTTGCACATAATATATTGCATAGCCTACCTTACATTCACTGTATTTGTTTATAGCCTTCAGATGTTTTTAGGACATCATTGGGCAGGATGTGAAATAAAATGATTATTAAAACAAATACAGATTGTTTTTTTCTTTTATTCAAATAGAAAAAAAACGGGATATATACCGCGTATCTCCATTCAACAGTATTTCAAAAAATACTGAGATATGATTTTTTGGCCATATCGCCCAGCCCTAAGTAGCGCTATTTCGTGTTGCACGAGTTGCCGCCAATGATGAATCAATTTCGGTTAGGATGCTGCCTTAGAAGGAAGTTGTCTATGTAGATAGCAGACAAGGCGGCACCTCACTGGGTATTGGACATATTTTCAGACTACATTGGAAAGGAAGATGAGCACCTGGGGAAGATGGATGCCCTCAAAGGAGATGCCATGCTCCTCAGAGGAGGTGGTTTCTGCAAAAAGCTCCAGCAGGGTGTAGCGGTTATCAAAGTCCATGTGCTGCTCGATGCCATCCTGTTGGCTGAGGGACAGGAGCACATAGGCACGACTTCCTGAAAGGCAAACAATATCATCCTTAACAATGCAGTATTTTTTTTACTGACCCATTTTATTACTGTCTTTATTTACTTTTATTACACATTTGACAGACACCAAAATGTTTGCTATCCAAAGCAACTAACACTGCATTGCAAGTATACATTTTATTAATTTAAACATTCTCTAAACAAATCCCTGAACACCCATTAGAGTATATGAAATACCACAATGCTTGTAATCCAGTTTTAATTTGGTCATTGAGTTTCTTAAAGAAGGCATCAATAAACTAACTACTGAACTGTCATTATTATTGTTATAGTGTAAGTGATCTCACTAATCAATCAACAACAAATCAAAAGTAAGGGAGTTTACTGCTCAATAGGCTGATCAACCAAATTTCGGAAACTTCCCCAGCTCAAATGTTTGATTTTGTTAATATTTTTTCTGAAGAAAGTCATAAATAGACATAAATAGTGGTGAAAGCCAAAATATTACAGGAGGGTAAATAAGATTTTAAAAAGATGGCAGCATTATTATTTTATTTTTACACAGAGATCGGTTAGCAATCTCTGTTGCATTATATGCCAACGGTGACCGTTCAAAAACTTGTTTTTTGCACCAGGTTTGCGTGGCTGTAACTCAAGTAGTACTAAAGATATCTTAATATCCTTTTAGATTCTGGGTCTTAAACATTTATTTGGGTATCTTCTGAGATGTTAATGCGGCTCCATGAGTAAATTGGTCAATTGTACACATTTTTAGTGGTCAAAAAACAAATGTGGGTCACTTTGCATACACAGCTGATGCTTTTTTCTTTTAAAGAGGAATGTCTGAACAACAAATAAGGTTAAAACTAGAAATGTATCTTGTTTTTTCTATCAACATTTAACATACCTGTCTGAATGCCATAAATATTGTTTCTCCAAAGTTTGCATGCCTGTAACTCTAGAAGTATTAAATATATCTTAATATGATTTTAGATTCTGGTTCTTAAACTTTCCATTTGAAGTCTTAATTTTCAAGGCGCTATGTGGTTCAATCCCATAGACATGGGGATCTCAATGTGGCTCTGTGTTCAATTTGTTGTATTTTACCCATTTTCAATGGTCAAAAACCAAATGCGGGTCACATTGCACACAGCTGATACTTATTGAATTTGAAGGGGAATGTCTGAAGAATAAATAATGTTGAAACCAAAAATGCATCTTGTTTCCCTCTATCAAAATAATTGCATACAACACACCTCTCTGAGTGCCAAAAATCAACTGAACTGGTCAAGTTGAGGCACATTAACTTGCTCTCAAAAGTGTATTTATAAGAATCTATATTTAAATCAGTTTCAGGGATATTTGGAAGAAGGGATTTTGTTCATGAAGCTTCTGAAGCTACTAGGGTTGGGAATTTATGTCAATTTCTCATTTCGAATAATTGATGGGTCTCAAAAAACAAGTGCTTGGGTACTAGGGGGCGGGGCTTGTGCAGGGGGCGGGGCGTCTCCGTCATGGAGATATGAAGCTTTGCTAGCTGGTTAATAAACTCAACCAAACGCATCCTATATGAGATTATTCAGATACAGACAACATAAAAGTAATCTTACAACTTGCATCTGCACAAAAGGACGCGGATGCGCACATGAACTTCACCGCGCTAGTCTAATGTAACTCTCGTTGTGGATTTCCTTTAACAGCTGATACACGGGGAACTAAAGCACAGAGAATTTACAACATTCTATCACAATCTTGTTTTCATTATAATGCTATGTATATGACAGATTGGCGCTGCACATCTTGCACTTCATGATCACAATGATTCCAGTAGGGGTGTGCACGAATAATCGAATATTCGATCTGTAATTAATATTCGAAAAATAAAAATACTATTCGAATTTTACTATGTTGCTTTGCTGGCCGTAAATGCAGTGAATCCATGATATAACTGCGAGTTTTAGAGGGATTTAACTAAATCCACTGGGTGGCGCTGTGGAGCGTGTTAAGTTGAGTGCATTTGATCACATAATGTCATCGTCTGCCTCGCAATGTTTGGAATTACTTCGATGAAAATTGAAAATGATCTTACAAAATGGAATTACTTTTGATAAAATGAATTAATGAAACTGAGTTATAATATTATCACGACCACAATGAGAAATCACATGAAGTCCAAACACCAGTGGAATGAGGAAAGACAGCGGTCCATCACTGCATTCACGAGTGCAGGAAAGCACAGATGTTCACCGAGTGAGAGCGCGATAACTTATATGATAGCAAAATGATCTCGAGAGATATGCTTCCTTTAAGTTTCTTTGAGGGTTTAAGAACAGAAAACACAAAATGCTGTTAGAGACTTTACTTAACACTGTTTTCAGAGCTATCATCGTTTTCATGATCAATCGTCGCTGTCAAGTTCGAGTACTCAAGTACTCGACCACTGTTGCCCCATCCCTAGAAGCTAGTTTCATTGGAACAAAAATCTAAAATTATATCAAGATATCTTGAACACTTCTTGAGTTAAAGACATGTAAACTTCAGAAAAATATATATTTTGGCACTCAGAAAGGTATGTTGTATGCAATTATTTTGACCGAGGGAAACAAGATACATTTCTAGTTTCAGTATTATTTGTTCATACATAATAAAGGCCTTCTGAAGCAAAGTCATGCGTTTGTGTAAGAAAAATATCCATATTTAAAACTTAAAAAAAAAAAAAATAACTAGCTTCTGGCAGACGGCCTACGCAAGTTGACTTGACACCAAAAGAGTCGCCACCCCTGACGCGGTGTAGGAGTAGCGCAAGCTTTGACGGCTCTCACGGTTCAAACAAATAGAGCTGGGCAACAAACTCAAGCTACTTCCACATTTCTCTTTAAAAATTCTCATTTTAGACTTCTAATTCATGGCCGGTGTTTTGTTTTGCTGTATCCTCTGTGCTTCAATGTTCGTCAATACGTCAAGTCAAGGGTTACTCTTTCGCTGTAAATCGATGCGTATGGCCATCTGTCGGAAGCTAGATATTTTAGTTTATAAAGTTTTAAATATAGGTATTTTTCTCACACAAACACATGGCTTCGCTTCAAAAAGGCCTTTATTAACCCCCCGGAGCCGAGTGGATTACTTTTATGATGGATGGATGCTTTTTTTTGGGCTTCAAAATATCATCTTCTATTCACTATTTAATATATCTCCGATTGTGCTCGTCTGAAAGAAGAAAGTCTATACACTCACCTAAAGGATTATTAGGAACACCATACTAATACTGTGTTTGACCCCCTTTCGCCTTCAGAACTGCCTTAATTCTACATGGCATTGATTCAACAAGGTGCTGAAAGCATTCTTTAGAAATGTTGGCCCATATTGATAGGATAGCATCTTGCAGTTGATGGAGATTTGTGGGATGCACATCCAGGGCACGAAGCTCCCGTTCCACCACATCTCAAAGATGCTCTATTGGGTTGAGATCTGGTGACTGTGGGGGCCATTTTAGTACAGTGAACTCATTGTCATGTTCAAGAAACCAATTTGAAATGATTCAAGCTTTGTGACATGGTGCATTATCCTGCTGGAAGTAGCCATCAGAGGATGGGTACATGGTGGTCATAAAGGGATGGACATGGTCAGAAACAATGCTCAGGTAGGCCGTGGCATTTAAACGATGCCCAAATTGCACTAAGGGGCCTAAAGTGTGCCCCACACCATTACACCACCACCACCACCAGCCTGCACAGTGGTAACAAGGCATGATGGATCCATGTTCTCATTCGGTTTACGCCAAATTCTGACTCTACCATCTGAATGTGTCAACAGAAATCGAGACTCATCAGACCAGGCAACATTTTTCCAGTCTTCAACTGTCCAATTTTGGTGAGCTCGTGCAAATTGTAGCCTCTTTTTCCTATTTGTAGTGGAGATGAGTGGTACCCGGTGGGGTCTTCTGCTGTTGTAGCCCATCCGCCTCAAGGTTGTGCGTGTTGTGGCTTCACAAATGCTTTGCTGCATACCTCGGTTGTAACGAGTGGTTATTTCAGTCAAAGTTGCTCTTCTATCAGCTTGAATCAGTCGGCCCATTCTCCTCTGACCTCTAGCATCAACAAGGCATTTTCGCCCACAGGACTGCCACATACTGGATGTTTTTCCCTTTTCACACCATTCTTTGTAAACTCTAGAAATGGTTGTGCGTGAAAATCCCAGTAACTGAGCAGATTGTGAAATACTCAGACCGGCCCGTCTGGCACCAACAACCATGCCATGCTCAAAATTGCTTAAATCACCTTTCTTTCCCATTCTGACGTTGGTTGATTAGATAATTGCATTAATGAGAAATTGAACAGGTGTTCCTAATAATCCTTTAGGTAAGTGTATATAGTACTGTGCAAAGTCTTAGGCACGTTGGTATTTTCACAAGAAAAATGTTTTTAAGCCAGTTACTTATTTGCAGGAAGGTTTCCTCAAGTGTCTGGGAGACATTGCCTTAGTTTTTCTGGATTTAGTCTGTCTCAGTTTTTCTGTTTCTTCATGTAATCACAGACAGACTCGATGATGGTGAGATCAGATCATACCGGCTGCTATCAGACTTCTTGTGCATAAAAAAAATTAAATAAAAATAAATAAAAATCTCACTGGATTATTACAATTAATTGCAAAATGAATGTTTGGAAATGTAAACTGATATTACCTACTGACACACTACAGTAAAAAATATCAATAACTGGCTTAAAAACATTTTTCGTGTGAAAATACCAACGTGCCTAAGACTTTTGCACAGTACTGTATACACTCACCTAAAGGATTATTAGGAACACCTGTTCAATTTTTCATTAATGCAATTATCTAATCAACCAATCACATGGCAGTTGCTTCAATGCATTTAGGGGTGTGGTCCTGGTCAAGACAATCTCCTGAACTCCAAACTGAATGTCAGAATGGGAAAGAAAGGTGATTTAAGCAATTTTGAGCGTGGCATGGTTGTTGGTGCCAGACGGGCCGGTCTGAGTATTTCACAATCTGCTCAGTTACTGGGATTTTCACGCACAACCATTTCTAGAGTTTACAAAGAATGGTGTGAAAAGGGAAAAACATCCAGTATGCGGCAGTCCTGTGGGCGAAAATGCCTTGTTGATGCTAGAGGTCAGAGGAGAATGGGCCGACTGATTCAAGCTGATAGAAGAGCAACTTAGACTGAAATAACCACTCGTTACAACCGAGGTATGCAGCAAAGCATTTGTGAAGCCACAACACGCACAACCTTGAGGCGGATGGGCTACAACAGCAGAAGACCCCACCGGGTACCACTCCTCTCCACTACAAATAGGAAAAAGAGGCTACAATTTGCACAAGCTCACCAAAATTGGACAGTTGAAGACTGGAAAAATGTTGCCTGGTCTGATGAGTCTCGATTTCTGTTGAAACATTCAGATGGTAGAGTCAGAATTTGGCGTAAACAGAATGAGAACATGGATCCATCATGCCTTGTTACCACTGTGCAGGCTGGTGGTGGTGGTGTAATGGTGTTGGGGATGTTTTCTTGGCACACTTTAGGCCCCTTAGTGCCAATTGGGCATTGTTTAAATGCCACGTCCTACCTGAGCATTGTTTCTGACCATGTCCATCCCTTTATGACCACCATGTACCCATCCTCTAATGGCTACTTCCAGCAGGATAATGCACCATGTCACAAAGCTCGAATCATTTCAAATTGGTTTCTTGAACATGACAATGAGTTCACTGTACTAAAATGGCCCCCACAGTCACCAGATCTCAACCCAATAGAGCATCTTTGGGATGTGGTGGAACGGGAGCTTCGTGCCCTGGATGTGCATCCCACAAATCTCCATCAACTGCAAGATGCTATCCTATCAATATGGGCCAACATTTCTAAAGAATGCTTTCAGCACCTTGTTGAATCAATGCCACATAGAATTAAGGCAGTTCTGAAGGCGAAAGGGGGTCAAACACAGTATTAGTATGGTGTTCCTAATAATCCTTTAGGTGAGTGTATATGTGTGTGTGTGTGTGTGTGTCTAATATATATATAGATATAGATATATAGATGTGTGCTGGTCATATAATTAGAATATCATCAAAAAGTTGATTTATTTCACTAATTCCATTCAAAAAGTGAAACTTGTATATGATATTCATTCATTACACACAGACTGATACATTTCAAATGTTTATTTCTTTTAATTTTGATGATTATAACTGATAACTAAGAAAAATCCCAAATTCAGTATTCAGAAGAATATTAGACCAATACAAAGAAAGGATTTTTAGAAATCTTGGCCAACTGAAAAGTATGAACATGAAAAGTATGAGCATGTACAGCACTCAATACTTAGTTGGGGCTCCTTTTGCCTGAATTACTGCATCAATGCGGCGTGGCATGGAGTCGATCAGTCTATGGCACTGCTCAGGTGTTATGAGAGACCAGGTTGCTCTGATAGTGGCCTTCAGCTCTTCTGCATTGTTGGGTCTGACATAATCGCATCTTCCTCTTCACAATACCCCATAGATTTTCAATGGGGTTAAGGTCAGGTGAGTTTGCTGGCCAATTAAGAAAAGGGATACCATGGTCCTTAAACCATGTACTGGTTGCTTTGGCACTGTGTGCAGGTGCCAATTCCTGTTGGAAAATGAAATCTGCATCTCCATAAAGTTGGTCAGCAGCAGGAAGCATGAAGTGCTCTAAAACTTCCTGGTATACGGCTGCGTTGACCTTGGACCTCAGAAAACACAGTGGACCAACACCAGCAGATGACATGGCACCCCAAACCATCACTGACTGTGGAAACTTTACACTGGACCTCAAGCAACGTGGATTGTGTGCCTCTCCTCTCTTCCTCCAGACTCTGGGGCCCTAATTTCCAAAGGACTTTTATCAGAGAAACATAACTTTGGACCACTCAGCAGCAGTCCAGTCCTTTTTGTCTTTAGCCCAGGCGAGACGCTTCTGACGCTGTCTGTTGTTCAAGAGTGGCTTGACACTAGGAATGCGACAGCTGAAACCCATGTCTTGCATACGTCTGTGCGTAGTGGTTCTTGAAGTACTGACTCCAGCTGCAGTCCACTCTTTGTGAATCTCCCCCACATTTTTGAATGGGTTTTGTTTCACAATCCTCTCCAGGGTGCGGTTATCCCTATTGCTTGTACACTTTTTTCTACCACATCTTTTCCTTCCCTTCGCCTCTCTATTAATGTGCTTGGACACAGAGCTCTGTGAACAGCCAGCCTCTTTTGCAATGACCTTTTGTGTCTTGCCCTCGTTGTGCAAGGTGTCAATGGTCGTTTTTTGGACAACTGTCAAGTCAGCAGTCTTCCCCATGATTGTGTAGCCTACAGAACTAAACTGAGAGACCATTTAAAGGCCTTTGCAGGTGTTTTGAGTTAATTAGCTGATTAGAGTGTGGCACCGGGTGTCTTCAATATTGAACCTTTTCACAAAATTCTAATTTTCTGAGATACTGAATTTGGGATTTTCCTTAGTTGTCAGTTATAATCATCAAAATTAAAAGAAATAAACATTTGAAATATATCAGTCTGTGTGTAATGAATGAGTATAATATACAAGTTTCACTTTTTGAATGGAATTAGTGAAATAAATCAACTTTTTGATGATACTATAATTATATGACCAGCACCTGTATATATATATTTTTTATATATAAAAACATTTCTTCAAGAGGTTTGACTGGTGTTAAGCAACTGGATAAAAGATAAGTACGATTACGCAAAACATTAGTCAGATAAATAACAGAAAAACATCCACATCTCACTCACAGCAAAATGACTTAACTAGCAACTATTGTGCTGATTCTTCACTATTCTCAGAAACCCCTTTCTGCAAAAAACATTGAGTCAAAGCACCTTCATGTAAGTTCTGCTTGAGTGTGCAAAGCTTCAGTATAGTACAGAACACTGTGGTAACAATACTTCCTTAAAATTACGTATACTACGTACAAGAAATAATGTGGGCCACTAGTCATAGTAATTTTGATGTTAAAATACTATCAATAACGTGCAGCGTCAACTATAAGGAAACTGTAATGTGTAAAAACAGCACTATCTAAACATTGCTCTGTTTGTTTGAGCGGTCTGGCAATTCAAATTCTGTCTCAACCACTGGCCTGGATTTTAGGGTGGGACTACTTTTTTTTCCAAACAACGGCAGACAGGAAATACACTAGGGAACACACACACATATAGACAGACGGACTTCTTTCTACAAATATTAATGTTATACATATACAAATATCGCTAAAATCTTATGTATATTGTGTTACTAATCACGTGTACAGGGTGAACCCGGCTTAAAGGGTGAGTTCACCCAAAAATTATTTTCAAACATTAATTCCTCACCTTCATTTCGTTCTAAATTGTTAATTAAATAGCTGTCTATGGAGGGGTCAGAGCGCTCTCAGATTTCATCAAAAATATCTTAATTTGTGTTCTGAAGATGAACAAAGGTCTTACGGGTTTGGAACAACATGAGGGTGAGTAATTAATGACAGAAATGTCATTTTTGGGTGAACTCACCCTTTAACATGAGTCACATGCCTGTGGTCTCCTCCTTACGCTGAAGTGAATGACACACATGCCTCACCCTAATCAGAGGAACCAGAGATGAATAAGTATATCCTGTGAATAAGAGTGAAAGGAATGCGAGGAGGAACTGGAAAGCCCCTCTTTGTAAGGGGTTCATTGCCACATTTCCCCTTTCAAAAAACAAAAATCAAAGTAAAAGTAACATCTGACTTTGCCTCTCTAAGTTGCATAATTTATTTACATCACTAGTTTGTTGGGTAACACTATTTTACAGTGACATTGTTACATATGTTATGTGTAGTTATTATATCTATTAATTATGCATAATTACATGCAACTAACCCAAAATCAAACCCCAATCCTGACCCTAACCTTATAGTAAGAAAATGTAGTCACTTAATATTATTCACTTAAATGTATAATTAGAGTGTAACAAAAAATGGTTACACTTTATTTTAAGGTGTCTTTGTTCTACTTTTAGACAGAACAGAAGCTCTCTCAAAATTATTGAGTATGACAAAAGAGCTCAATCAAACCCATGCTGAAAAATAAAATTCTCTCTCATCTAGTCCTTTTAGACACGGCCAACAGCCAATGCTGAGAGCGCTGTGACACAGCCCACTGTCTCTGCCCTCCACTGATGACTCACAATACCCAATATCTCACAGCACACTGATGGGAAACTGTGGCTTCATCAAATTTGCTCTGTGGTCTAAAGTCAATACAGAGTCTTTACTTAAGGGTTCACCTTAGGCATTGCACTCCATTCAATACAATCCATATGCACATGATTGCAGGAGAACATCATGCGTGTAAAACTTTCAAACTCCTAGAGAGTAAAGACATGACCAATAGAGGATCTACATGACAGATTTACCTCTTGGCTTATAACCAAACATGGAGGACACTCCTTGTTTTGGCAGTTTTGTATCAATACAAGAAAAAAAGGAATACAAGTCAAATTAATTAATTAAACACTCTGAATGTATTTACAATTTTACTCTGTGTGCGGTAATAATTTTATACTCGTGTGTGTGTGTATATATATATATATATATATATATATATATATATATATATATATATATATATATCCTGTTTTTGTCATTTTCATTAAATCAAAAATATTTTAATATGCTTATAATTTTACATGCTTAAAATCCAGTTACTACCTATTTGACCTTAAAATGCTACATAGCCAAATTATTTACAACAAACAAATAAATATTAAAAATTCAGTTTCATAAATTTTTTTTTTTTTTGTTTGTTTCAAACTGTTTATGTATAATTTAGATGTGCTTATTTATAGATGCAATTACATAAATCTATTTCCATTGTATATATAATCCACATTAAAACCACAATATGTAATTTTTCACCACTAGAGGCTGCATATTCAAAACAAAGGCGACGCTTGATGGCGCCTGGAATTCGCTTAGTGTGTTGAAAGTTATGTTATAATGCTACTCTGTGCGCTACTATTGCCTAGGGCTGGTCCGAATACCATTTTTTGAGCTTCGAAGCTTTGGTAGTAATCAACACTGAATATTCAAAGCTTCGGAGGGAGGGGGCTGAACATATTCTTCTCTCTAATAAAGGCAGAAATCTTGAGAAGCGGCGCGCCTCACGCGGGCAGGGCTTATATGCTCCGAGAACGGACACTGCACTAGTGATACAAAACACACAGGTCTGTTACGGCCCAGTAAAAAGCTCCTATATTTCGCAGTAGATTAATTTAGATTGATAATAACGGGTAATATTAGGCTTGCTGTGATAGTCGGTGTTCAGGCATAACACCGGTTACATTACTTGCCCACCGCGGCACCGTTGTTTTGATATTTTATAGTAGTAAAAAATAATTTAGTTCAGTTAGAG
Organism: Rhinogobio ventralis; assembly: GCA_039654625.1. NCBI lineage: Eukaryota > Metazoa > Chordata > Actinopteri > Cypriniformes > Gobionidae > Rhinogobio > Rhinogobio ventralis. The sequence goes on from CM077204.1 coordinate 6,194,904, forward strand.
AATTAAACGAGAGCCGAACGAGAGTCAGATTTCATTCATCACGAGAGTGAGGAGCTGAATGACAAGATGATCGCGGAAGATTTGGTTTCAAAGCGAAATGTAAAAGCGCCTATTTAAGGGAGTTTGTCATTGTACGGTTTTGTTTTTTTCATTTAATAATAATTAAGGCTAATCAACCTTCCATTCAAGCAACCCACAACCGAATTGACGCTAATTCAAAACCGAAACTAGAATGTGACAGGCCGCACTTTCATTCTTTCACGGCTGCACAGTGCAGCATTGTAATGTGACGGTGAGGGAAAATTCTCTCACCGGCACATCCCTAACGGGTAAAAAGGTTAATACATTTTGATTCTATTATTCTATTTTCCCCAGTGTCAAACCAACGCAGCTTAACCCAAAATGCGAGCTCAGGCATGCGCTTCTTCCATATAAGCTCATGCAGTTGTGCGCTCGACAGACTCAGTTGCAGGGCACACTTAGGCTAAGAAGAAGCAAATATATTTATTAAGTATAACTAAGTTGGATTCCTATTCAACTGTTGGCTAGGCTATAAGATAATAAAAATTTATTAAAAAAAAAAAAAAAAGTATTGTATTTCGCCAGATTTTATAGTATAAACATATTCAAGTGTGAATGAGAACTGTTTCGACGGGGATGCCAGGTGTGCGGAAGGGAGAAAAAAAAAAAAACATTTGAATATTCGAATCCCACATTAGAAAATCGAATACCAACCCACCGAACAAATATTTGAATATTCTGGTACAGCCCTACTATTGCACGGTACAGTTCGGTACGGCTTTTTTTGGCACTTTTCCACTGCATGGTGCGGTTCGGTACGGATCGCTTAAATAGTACCACCTCGGTTGAGGTTCCAAGCGTGGCGTACCGATACTAAAAAGTGACGTGTAAACACTGGTGATCACTGGTTGTTCAGAGAGAATCGTGACAGTGATATAGCGGTTGAGACCCTAAACACATTGCTAAATACAAGATTAGTTTACCCTTGTGCGCCGTCGAGCAAATCAAGTGATGTTGTCATCTGCGCTTTGTTGTACGAGTGCCTACTCTCTTGTTTTTAGCAGTATTTTGTTTGGCTGCTACCAGCCTCCTTTGTAGTTAAAAACATCCACATGCCGAGAAATAGAGGCGGCACAATTACAACGATCATTCTATAATCCCACCAACTTTAAAGCGGTGCTAACTGCAGTGGAAAACCATACCGAGCCAAAGCGAGCCGAGTCGTACCACGCAGTGGAAAAGCAAAGAGAGCTAAGCCAAGCCGTACCAAGCATTACCATGCAGTGGAAAAGCGCTATACGAGAGACTTGTTCACACTGCAGTAAGCTAGATCAGTATTAGGCATGGTAAAACATGGTACTCGCACTAAATCAAGAAAACCAGATTTAAACAATAAGACTAACTGTGTTGAGCTATATATATTTTTTCTTTTCTTTTTTTGTCGATGAATGCATCCAAACAGTTGCTCACCTGTCTAATAAAACACACAATATATTAAAGTGACTTTGGAGTTTCCATGGTTTCTACAAAATAACACCATAAATCGAGGGTAACGCGGGTATGATGTCATTGATCGGCAACACACACAGACACGGCCCGTGTCCTGATTAAAATTGCTTATTTCTCTGGATTTAAGCAGTTAAGTACACAAGTCAACAAAATATATAACATTGTTCTAGTGGTTTTTGGATAATTTAATCCAAAAATCTAACATATTGTACCTTTAAGCACTTGAGGAAGAAGACATGCACATAAACTACAACGGAAACAAATTTACTGAATACATTCCTAGACGAGGAAATGCTGCTTCTTCGCAAACAACCGTCTTTGGAATAGAGTTTGCTTCAAGTCAATATTGAACAAATGCACACTTGCTTTAATTTTTACATCCATACAGCAGTAACATAAAATAAAACATATTACAAAATATTTAAAGGTTGTTGCAATGGGTGTAATGCAATAATGAAGCAAATAATGTAATATTAGACAAATATAATATTAAGAGAAAGTTATTCCTAATTCCTAGGCTATTTAAAATAACATTTTAGATTTAACTTTTTAGATTTTAATAGAGTACAACAGAAAGTATTGCTAGTAGTATTCAAATAAAAGTGTTACTCATCATTCAAGGGAAATACCCTAGGAACTGAGAGTTTTACTTTAAACCGCTGAAAACGGCAACTCCAATATGGTTCCTCAGATGCAGCAAAAGATTACAGCCAACAGATCATTTACAGATTGCCAAATGTAATATCGATGAGTTGAATACAGAAAGCAGACCACAGAACGCGGGACTTACCCGCATCATGAGAAGCCAGGGCTCGCAACATCTTGCCGGCGCTGCGTCTGGTCTGTCGCTCCTTGTTGCAGAGCAGCTCCATGAGCAGGTCGAGAGCCCCGGTCTCCTTGAAGACTCCTACCAGAGAGCCGATACTGGCGTAGGCGCTCAGCACGTGGATGGTGTGCGTAATGCTTATACCAAAGTCGCTGTTCTTGGCCATTTGCTTCCGGGCCCGGCGGACGAGATTCTTCACGTCGTCTTTCATGTCCGACAGCTCTCCCTCATCAAAGGTGTGGTCTGTGGGGAACTGGCCGCTGGGCCGCTCCTCTTCCTCCAGCAGGGGCCTCTGGGAGTCAGCCTTGCGCTTGCCTAGCAGAGTGGGGCAGTTGGCGTACACGTCTTCAGTGGACATCCACATGAGGATGCTCTCAGTCTTGCTTTCTCCTGAAGTGGAGCCACTCGAGCCACCGACTCCTGAACTACTGCTGCCACCACCGCTCGCCTCATTGCTGCAGCCTGAACTGCTGCTATCATCCACAGTCAGCAGGCTCCAGCGAATCAGATACTCCGTCTGACCGTCGTGAGTCCTCCTCTGACGGATAAGCTCCTCTGGGTAAGCCTGCAGCTTTGGGCCCAGCTGAACCAGAAGGTTGCCATTGCGGCGCTCACCCACCATGGTAGCTGAGAAAAAAAGAAGAAGAGTGATTTAATATCTATATCTATTTATTATTATGCCATGCACAACCTATATGATGAAGAGCATTTTCAAAAAAAATAATAATAATAATAAGTAAAATCGCTGTATTACATAAACATCCTATAAGTCACCCAAAAATTATATCATGTTGTTCCAAACCCATGAAACTTTTGTTCATCTTTGAACCACAAATAAAGACATTTTTTGCAAAATCTGAGAGTTTTCTGTCCCTGAGTTTATTTACCCAAAACATTGATGCATCGAAAAATTCAAGAATAGATTGTAAAACAAAGGAATAGAATGATTTAATCCAAGTCTCACTTTATATGATGAACAGACTTATTTTCTTTTCTTTTTCTTTGGCTTTTATTCATATAAACATTAATGAATGCACATACATAGAGCACATCAAATATGACGAACAGAAGCTCAACCGCAATTGCTTGATGTGTGAGTGTTTTATAAACTGGAGGGACAAAAATCTCTCAGATTTCATTCAAATACCTTTTGTTTTTTCAAAGAGTTTGAAACGACATGAAGGTGGGTAAATGATGATAGAATGATAATTTTGGGATGAACTAACACTAAATTTTCAAGCTAGATGAGACGGTATTAAAATGTTGAGATGTTTCTGTAATGCATCCATGATAAAGTGTCATATTAAAGGAATATTTCACTCTAAATAGACATTTATGCCATCATTTACTCACCCTCATATTGTTCCAAACCCATAAGACTTCCGTTCATCTTCGAAACACAAATGAAGATATTTTTAATGAAAGATATTTTTCATCATTTACTCACTTTTGGGTGAACTATCCCTTTTAGAGCTGAAATTTTAAAGCTAAATAGGACAGAACTTAAGTTGGGATGTTTCTTAAATACGTTAGACACTTCCATTATCAACCAGAAGTGTTATATTAAAAGGCAAGGGATATTTCACCCTAAAATTTGCTAACATTACCAAAGCATCAACCGTTATACTCGCAAACAAAGTTAAAAGTTGATGAAGAAATCTCATTGATCCACCACACACAGTTCACATGTCCATTACTTCTCACAGCTGCTGTCAGTCCGCTAGCGATGCTGCTAAATAGCGGCAAACAGGCCTGATGTCTTCCTGTGTGTTTGAGTCGCGGTCCCCGGAGGTTTCACTACCTCTAGCCTGCTCTGTGCTCATCTAAAAGGGGTTTAAACCCTTCAAGTCGCGCTGCTTTTTCTCCTGTGATGCGGTAAAAGCAACGAGCTGAGCCGAACAAGTGCGCATTAGCGCTAACATCAACATTGCGAGCAGGCAACGTGACGCGACGTGTCAAACTGAAGCCAGTGTAAACAACAAAGCTGTATAGTGTGCAAGAAGCGCGAACCAGCTAACGTTACGTGTATATTATAATTAGAGCGTTCTAGTTAGTTGCGCCGCGTCGCTAGCAGGGTACATATGCTGCAACTAGCTGTCAGTGCGGCCTCTGTGTTAAAAAGACATAAAAAGCCCTCACTGAGCTCCAAAACTCCGCTTTGACTCACCTCCGGTGTTGCAGGGCCTCCCCTCCTTCTCGACTTTCCCCCTGGGTGGATGGAGTTTTCTTCTCCGTGGTAGCGTATCGTTGCCCAGCCTGAAGTCGTTTTTGCTGCCTGTTGTACAGTTAAGTGTTGTCTAGCGGTGCTTCCTGTGGAACAGGTATGAATTCAGTTCGCGTATGCGCCAACGTCTGGGTGCAGCGACGCTTTACTGCCACCAGCCGGCATGGAGGAACTACAGTAGTCATCGCCGAAACATGAAGCTTTGAATCTTTTGTTTTGAATCAGTGGTTCGGAGCATGTATCACATAGATATGTAAAAGTACACTCACCTAAAGGATTATTAGGAACACCTGTTCAATTTCTCATTAATGCAATTATCTAATCAACCAATCACATGGCAGTTGCTTCAATGCATTTAGGGGTGTGGTCCTGGTCAAGACAATCTCCTGAACTCCAAACTGAATGTCAGAATGGGAAAGAAAGGTGATTTAAGCAATTTTGAGCGTGGCATGGTTGTTGGTGCCAGACGGGCCGGTCTGAGTATTTCACAATCTGCTCAGTTACTGGGATTTTCAAGCACAACCATTTCTAGAGTTTACAAAGAATGGTGTGAAAAGGGAAAAACATCCAGTATGCGGCAGTCCTGTGGGCGAAAATGCCTTGTTGATGCTAGAGGTCAGAGGAGAATGGGCCGACTGATTCAAGCTGATAGAAGAGCAACTTTGACTGAAATAACCACTCGTTACAACCGAGGTATGCAGCAAAGCATTTGTGAAGCCACAACACGCGCAACCTTGAGGCGGATGGGCTACAACAGCAGAAGACCCCACCGGGTACCACTCATCTCCACTACAAATAGGAAAAAGAGGCTACAATTTGCACGAGCTCACCAAAATTGGACAGCTGAAGACTGGAAAAATGTTGCCTGGTCTGATGAGTCTCGATTTCTGTTGAGACATTCAGATGGTAGAGTCAGAATTTGGCGTAAACAGAATGAGAACATGGATCCATCATGCCTTGTTACCACTGTGCAGGCTGGTGGTGGTGGTGTAATGGTGTGGGGGATGTTTTCTTGGCACACTTTAGGCCCCTTAGTGCCAATTGGGCATCGTTTAAATGCCACGGCCTACCTGAGCATTGTTTCTGACCATGTCCATCCCTTTATGACCACCATGTACCCATCCTCTGATGGCTACTTCCAGCAGGATAATGCACCATGTCACAAAGCTCGAATCATTTCAAATTGGTTTCTTGAACATGACAATGAGTTCACTGTACTAAAATGGCCCCCACAGTCACCAGATCTCAACCCAATAGAGCATCTTTGAGATGTGGTGGAACGGGAGCTTCGTGCCCTGGATGTGCATCCCACAAATCTCCATCAACTGCAAGATGCTATCCTATCAATATGGGCCAACATTTGTAAAGAATGCTTTCAGCACCTTGTTGAATCAATGCCACGTAGAATTAAGGCAGTTCTGAAGGCGAAAGGGGGTCAAACACAGTATTAGTATGGTGTTCCTAATAATCCTTTAGGTGAGTGTATATATATCTATGGTGTATCAAACTGCCCGTCACGGTTTTTTTTTGTAAACAAATGATTCAAATAGCTGATTCCAGCATACAACAAGAATGCTTCACAGGACAGATATCACATATTCTCAAACAAATGAGCAAATCAAAAAAATCCTATAGACACTTATTGAATTTAGTAAACATACTGGGGACATTACAATATAAAGAATTCCTCCATAAAGTTTAACAAAATTTCATTATTTGTATTTTTAATTAACTATTATGACTTCAGCGATTCCATCTCTTTTAAGAATAAATTGCATTTAGGTATACATTTGGCAAATTTTTGTTTATGGATGTAATATTTACCATGCAAAATGTAGAAGTTCACCACATATTCAAACATTTTGCTTCTGAGTGTGAAAGAACATATCATTTATAATTCACATTTCTTGGGACAAAAAGAAAACTAACTTCAGACCAAAATTTTAAAGATAAATCACAGTTGTAAAACAAATGAGCCAAGTCTTCCTCGTGTACAGTACAAAAAGAGCATGTGTTGTCAATGTCCATGAATTTTGATAACGAAGCTTTACATGGGTAGATTTTGTGAAGTATTTTAAAATGTACCTCTTTAACTTTATTCAGCATACAACATTTATATGGATTTAACCATGCCTCTTTCCAATGAATATCAGCGATTTGTGCATTCCAAAAAAACATCCCTCTAGGAGAGATTTCATGATTGTATTGAAAAATTAATCTGATATGTTTAACGGCCAGTCACGTGATTAAATTTAAAAGAGGCTTCGTTACGTCAAAACTGTTTCGAAACGTTTAGAAATGTCAACGGTTCACCGCTGGGGCGATGATCTCTGCATCATGCGGATTCACTGAGATCGCTGGGTTTTACCTGGTTACGTTTTAATTACAAATTAGTACTATTAAAAGGAATAATAATAGTTAATATTCTCTTATTGGTCTGTTTAGCCGAGCCATCAATGGAACAAACAAAACAAGCCCTGAAAAGTGATAAAAGAACACATATTATACACACACTTGATTTTTAATTGTATTAGATGATTAGTCAATTGCACTGGATAGATTTTACTTTCAATAAAACATTTGCGATGGGTTTGTAAAAGGCGTTTATACATGTTTGGCCCGACTGTTCTGACCAGCAGGGGTCACCGGCGTGAGGCAAAACAGTGAATCATTTTGTGAAGGTTCAATTGATTCGAAGCTTCTCCCATCACTACTTACTATGCCTTACTGTATGTGTGTAATGTGTACACATTTTTTATTTGTTAAATCCTGCTCACATAATCATATTTCCATTATTTCGAATAATTTTATGCTTAAGAGGACTTAAAGGTTATTGTAGTCTGCTTGTACAATTTATTTTTAGTCACCATGATTTCAAAATGGGCTTTTTTTTGGAATACACATCATTAATTTGTTTTAAAGCATGTGTCATCATATTCTTTAATCAAAACAACTTCCCCTCCCTCCTGTAGCGACTTCTGGTGTTTGCTGCCAAGGGCGGGACCACCTGTTACTCACGTGAGATCAATGATCCAATCAGTTCCCGAATAATCAAAATCAAGTCCCACCCTACATTTATTCTTGTTTGAGAAGCCATTTCGTCAGGATAGAAAATAACTATTGGAACTACCGATTCAGTGCCGACTTTAATATTCTTTGATAGAGCTGAGTGGTTAATCTAAGATCACGATCTCGATTCAAACACCCATGCAATCTTATTCATAAATGACAACAATTATATGTCTATTAAACATTTGACAAGTCCATTCCCAGAGGAACATTTAAATCTGTGTTGGCGCTGCCGCTGACCCAGAGAGAGGAGCCTAGTTATCATGTAGGTATGAAACAGCTTCTCAAATAGTCTTTTAAAGGTGCTGTATGTAAGTTTTTCACTTTACTAAAGCATAAAAATACCATAATATGCTTGAAGATATGTAGGAAACATGCTAAATTCACCTACTTGTTACTCAGAAAAACAATGTTACAGCCAGTTATTCTACTTTGAAATGTGCGTCAGAATGTCTGTTTTTGTTTTGGTCTGTGCAATACCGCACGCTTACCAGTTTATCCAATAGTATTTCGACACCACAGGTTGCCAGATGGCGGAAAACTCAGCGTATTTCTGCAATGGAAGCCAGCAAAGAAATCGCAGAGATCGCAGATTCTACCCAACCTAAAAAGCCTCAGCATCCATTTAAAAAAAATCTATATGAACGAGAGCATATTAAAATGCGGATAAATCAACTCATCAACTTACAGTGTGGCTTTCATTGTCAATTGCGTTCACTCCTGTTGCGTGTCCTCAATCTGGCAACCCGCGTGAGCATTAAGTCTGAGAAGGAGGGGGCAGGGGAAACAACGATCTCCAATATTTTGAATTTGGACAACACTACCCATTTCAAACACTAGGTGTCAATCCTACGCACCGCACCTTTAAACCACATAGTATTATTACTTCTGTGTTACAAAAATGCTGCCTTCGGAGGACACATTCTAAGGAAGGCATCAAGACATGTCCGAATCCAAAGTTAGCTTCACTTCCTGTCTCCTGTCACACCTTCATTAAACAGTTACACTGTCTCAAGTCTGTCTGAAATCAGTTTTGTGAGGTACCGTGCGCAAACACTGCCTGCAAAGTCATTGCCTGATATAAGGCAGCGAGGCAACAGGTCAACTGCCTGAGTTTTTGGATGCAGCCATAGAATCATTCATCAGATTAGTTCAAAAACACTGATTCATCCAGTAATGAAACACGTTTAATCTTTATGAGTGAGTCATTGAATCATTTATTCAAACTGATTAAAAAAATAATAATAATAATTCAAATTAACAATTTGTCAGAACCTCTAGTAAATTACATATTATTTTAATTAGTTGATTCAGAATCATGGGAAAATTGGGATCTCTATTTTTTTTAATTATCCAAATTCGTGCATCTCTTTAACTGCATTTAATATATTAAAATTTCAATTAAACTTTTGCCCTTGGTTTGAAAAAGGTGTTTTTGAGCGTCTATGGCCTGGGTTTTTATTGCATTTACATGGTTTTGGGGTAAGGAGTGTTACATTTCAGACAATAGACCAATAACAGACTGGAGCCAGCTGACCAATCAGAGCAGACTGGGCTTTTTAGAAGGAGTATTTTAAAGAAACCGAAACAGAGGCTGCATCCGAAAACATATATATATATATATATATATATATACTCCATTCAGACATTACATTATGACCACCATCCTAATATTGTGTTGATCCCCCTTTTGCTGTCAAAACAGCCCTGACCCGTCGAATCATGGACTCCACTAGACCCCTGAAAGTGTGCTGTGGTATCTGGCATCAAGATGTTAGCAGCAGATCCTTTAAGTCCTGTAAGTTGCGAGGTGGGGCCTCCATGGATCTGACTTGTTTGTTCAGCACATCCCACAGATGCTCGATTGGATTGAGATCTGGGGAATTTGGAGGCCAAGTCAACACCTCAAACTCGTGCTGCTCAAACCATTCCTGAACCATTTTTGCTTTGGGGCAGGGCGCATTATCCTGCTGAAAGAGGCCACAGCCACCAGGGAATACCGTTTCCATGAAAAGGTGTACATGTTTTGCAACAATGCTTAGGTAGGTGGTACGTGTCAAAGTAACATCCACATGGATGGCAGGACCCAAGGTTTCCCAGCAGAACATTGCCCAAAGCATCACACTGCCTCCACCGGCTTGCCTTCTTCCCATAGTGCATCCTGGTGCCATGTGTTCTCCAGGTAAGCGATGCACACGCACCCGGCCATCCACATGATGTAAAAGAAAACGTGATTCATCAGACCAGGCCACCTTCTTCCATTGCTCCGTGGTCCAGTTCTGATGCTCACGTGTCCACTGTTGGTGCTTTTGGTGGTGGACAGGGGTCAGCATGGGCACCCTGACTGGTCTGCGGCTATGCAGCCCCATACGCAACAAACTGCGATGCACTGTGTATTCTGACACCTTTCTATCAGAACCAGCATTAACTTCTTGAGCAATTTGAGCTACAGTAGCTCATCTGTTTGATCGGACCACACGGGCCAGCCTTCGCTCCCCAAGTGCATCAATGAGCCTTGGCCGCCCATGACTCTGTCTCCGGTTCACCACTGTTCCTTCCTTGGAGCACTTTTGATAGATACTGACCATTGCAGAATGGGAACACCCCACAAGAGCAGTAAAAAGTAAAAAAAGAGAACATTATAAACACATACAGAGGAAAACATTATGCATCAGTGGCATTACCAAAAAAATTATCATAATATTTTAAGAATCTGTCACTTTTCTTGCTTTTAATCAACCTAAGAGAAGTTTTTTTTTAAATCGTTGATTTCAATTAAGAAATGTGAAAAAGTACCTTTATCAGATTAACTGAAAGGATTTGGATGAATCAAGGTGACACTCATACTATATAACAAGTATGTGATTTCGGACGCAGACATTGTGTTCAGACGGAGGGTGAAAACAGTGCTGCTTCAATGTAATTGATTGCTTTAATTTACTTTAAATCATGTAAACCTTTTCTAGTAAACCCTCTAAACAAATATGAATCTGTAAATTAGCATAAAGGGGCCCTTTAATGCTCTGAATTCATGAGACATACTTTTTTGTAAATATAAAAAAAAGGTATGTGTACCTTTATTTCTAATAATACAGTACTTACTGTAAATATTATATTTACTTACTACAAAAACATATAGACACAAACTGCATGAAACAGTTTTTAAATTATGTAAAAATTGTGAGGGGGGGGGGAATTATATCAATAACATTTTTTTAATGTAATTTTTATTTTGACTCATTCTGGGCAGATTATGGTAATTCGAATTTCGTGGTAAATGTGTTTAATTGTCAAATAATGTCACATAAGTGCCACGATGCCAAAAAAAAAGCTCTAGACGTCTAGACGTTTTAATGAGATTCACCCTAAAATTTGTTTAATATTGCCTTAACCCATGTTGCATCTACACACCAGTTTGTCTTATACGTTTTAACCACTAGATGGCACTGTTGCAATTGACAGTATGTGACTAAAGTTGGCAAAACAACATCTTACCTGCAGTAGTAGTTTTACAGAAGATCAGTTCAGTTTTATAAACTGTCAGAGACCCAAGAATTGAAACTTATCTTGCGTAATATTATGCTGCTCAAATTGCTGCTTTACAGTTCAGAGCATATTTAACTCAAATTTAGTAGAGCTTTAAATAATTCCTTTAAACAAATTTGCAAAACTATTTTCTTCAGGGGATCTAAAACTGAATCAACTGTTCAGTCTTTTCCTTCAACATTATTTTCGTTAGTTGTGTTTGATAAGGCATGTGACTATTGCCCGTACTATAGGATTTGGAATAAGATTATAAGCAAACCAAAACATCCAGCATCAGTGCAGTGAATTTTGCACAAGCAACAAACCACTCACTTCAGAAAAATATATTTTTATTGCTAATACAGACCAGTTCTGTTTTGCAGCTATCTATTTCATGTCAATTAAAGCAGTTACCTATTTATAAAATAGACTAACCTTTGCAAAGATACAAGATATATTAGACCATTTATGCTTTATAAACATTTTTTTGTTTTTTTCAAAGGCCTATGAGGAGAGCTTACATCCTTCGGCAATATATTAGAAAACCAGCATGTGAAATCAGGAGTTACTGTATCTTTACTTCTCTACCCCTAAAACACTAAAACTAGATAAACACATGCCAAATATGCAATCCATTGATGTAGAAAACATTAAACAATTTCATTTACATTTGTCTCAGCCTTTTTGGATTGAGGCACACAGCTGGATAAAACAAATAACTCATTTGGAGGGAAGATAAATATTTTGTTATAAACATCACTCCAACTCCATATGATTTTATATTATATTTGATATGACATTATCCCTATAAACTTTTATTTTTTATTTCTTTTATTTATTTGTTTGTCAATGAACATATTATAATTAGTCTTCAGTGTGTAATGGAATTTGTTTTCATTTCTGGTCCTGGCTTCTGATTGGTCAACACCTTTCAATCCCGGATGTGATATCAAACTTTTCAAAATTGGATAAGATACCAATACTTTTTGTTAGAATTTTAACAGTACCGATACTGATTATTTCTTAATTGGGTATGTGTGTGTTTTTTTTTAAATAATGTTAATTTTTAAAAACATTCATTTAAAAAAACACTTAAAGACAAATGTAAATGGGATATAGCTACTGGCCATTCAAAAGCAAATATGAGCACAATTAAATAAAAATGTGTGTACCAATAGGTGTAAAAAATTATTAAATAATTATAAAATAGCCTAATTGATTATAACATAAATATGAATAAAATAAACAAAAAACACCATGTATCATATATCATACATGTGTCTCTGAAACCCATGTTTTGTATTGATATAATATTTTTTAATAGTATTGATACCAAATAAGTAAATTGTGAGTATCAATATATCAATATAACGTTTTTTTTTCCCTGTGAAAAGAAATTCTTCATGCCTTAAAATAGCTTGAATGTAACTCTACACCATTGCTTCATTTAGTATACGTGAATCTATGAATATGCAAATTAGCCCCGCCTCCACTCACTCACACCAGCTCAGAATAACTGATCCACTCTGTCAACTTTACTGTAGTAAAAGCTGCACAATGGCAAGTGGAAATACTGGTTTAACTCAGCCGTATATGTTTGTAAACTGATTCAGAAGAAGTGGAAGAGTGAATTATACAGGCTCGGCTACAAGTCGATGCATGAGAACGTTAGCCTAATGCGTGCTGTTTTATGTATCGCTCTCTACAACATCGGACACACAACGATAACTGATATAATTAGCCTTTTGCTTGACTACGTTATCAAACAGCTAATGTGTTGCTAATGTTACACAAACCATGTTCCTGTTCTCCATCTCAGAGTCAGAACGCTGCCTTCTGAAAATCAGCATCCTTAAACGCTTTGAACAACTTAAAACATCAGAAAGGCATATAGTTCATCATAATATAGGCTACATCATATACCTGGATAACCTGGCTTCTCTTGAGACTCCACTGCTTCACAGCAGTTAATGATATGCTAAAGCCCGCCCACACGTTGACCTGATTGGTTACAAGGCAGTTTGTGACGTCAGAAACACCAGCAATTTCAAACTGCGTGTTGGTTCACTGCAGTTTTAAGGAGAAAATAATACCCAGCAACGGGGTTAACTTATGCACAAGGTTTGTCTTTAAGCATATTAAAAACACCTCACAGACATATAAATGACATTAAAAACTTGATTTTCACCACACTTTAATAGTTTAAAGAATATAGTCACTCTGCTTGCCATAACACAATCTAGCTGTCACTGTTCATAATATAACCATACAATATATATAATGTAATATATATGTTACCGAGTTTAAATGTGAATTATATATATATATAGGCTACAACTGGTGTCTCTGTCCTGACTCCTGTCATGTGCAATCTTTAGGACCCAGGGGAACTCGAGCTCTTCCATATAAAGACCGCAGATGAGGAGAAAGCAAGTGCATTATAGTGCTCGGACATCAACAGTCTCAACGTGTCGTTTCGCTTTTTAATAGTCTTACCGCAGTCGTATTAAAACGGCTGGCAAGATGCAGTATAATCGACATCGTGTCCGCATGAAAGGTTTTTGCTGGTGATTTTTCCCCCCCCACGACATTCTTGATAGATGACTTCTCGGAGCGGAGACAAAAACTGGACACTTTGGACTTTTATTTAACACTCTGCTCCGAAAATAACATTGTGCAAGGATATGTGACACGAGCATTTCGGCAGAGATTATTGGTGGTTCAGATGAACATTTACTGACTGCTACACCAGCTCACCTTGGAAGGTAAGTTGCCAGTCTGATCACGAACTTGTACAGCAAATGAATGATTGCACCAAGATGACATCAGTGCATCACAGGCTTTCTGAAGCCTGGCAACAGAAACCTTTCCATGTCTGTTGTTTGTCTCAATTCACCCTTGATCTCATTCTTGCACTGGTGCATTTTACCCTGAGGGCACTTGATGCGCAGGTTGATTGATTAATGACTAGCAGATCAAAATATATGAGACTCTCGTGTATTGTGATCTGCTACAGTCCTTAAACATAACAAGAGATGGTGGAGGATCATACTCATTAAATAATTAAACTTGCATTTATGTGGTCAGTCATGTTGGTTATATGACATATTTACAAATCATCTAATCAGTCGGATTGGTCCGGACGCAGAGCTTTGAATGTTCAGAATTGCAGTGCAAAACCTTTTCCGAAAATATGCATATTCGCTTAGGATTCATGTTTTGGTCTAAAAACATGATTTTGTAGTTTTGAAATGAAACTGAATTACTGCAAGCTTTTCAGGAAAAATAGTTCAAATCCAAACAATAATAAAAAAAAGTAATTAATCGCACATTTCTCTGTAATTAATCGCGGTTGTAATAATTGTGATTATTTTAATAATTTAACATTTAATCTCCAAATTAATGTAGAAACAACATAAACACAGTAGCCTATATCTAAAAAAAAACTGAATGCTTTTTATGAATAACTGATGTCTCTGAATTTATTATTATTGTTTTTTTTTTGTCATTATAGCATTCAGCATTACAGTATAATTGAAAGCTATCAATTTTAACATTTATTAGGCTTTAAATAAAATAACTTTTAATTTATGTGAACCCATTTATGTGAAGAAACCCATTATAATAAATGTCACATTTACCTTTGACCAATATATTAGGGCTCTATTTTATATTGTCCCAGTCGGACCGGTTCAGATTTTCACTTGCCCTGTCAAAATACACAAAAAGTTATTGTTTTCATAGTTTTTGACCCATGTAATCTTGTAAACAGTGCTTTAAGATTTTCAGGTAGGTCTAACAGGTAGGAAATATACAGAAATTGAATCAAACACTTCACAGTCTTCACTGCATACATTATAAATTGAATATAGATTAATCTTTATTAAAGTTATTCAGTTAAGAGCAGTGAGTGATTTTCTCTTTGTCTTTTGTTCTTTGATTAACATTAACTGAGCAGCAGGTTTATCAGGCTGCTGTCACTTTAAGACCTGACGCACATGACGCGAACCTGACACACATCCCATTTTCTCACAACTCTTTACATACATTTAAGACTTCATTTAACTTGTTTAACTGTGCTTGCGAGGATACTCAACGAAACAGGCATAGTCTGTACAAGCACTGTCTGAAGCGGCTTTCTGTGCGCACGAGTCATGTGTGTGTCACACAGACAGGAGATGTGCGCAGGTACAGCACTTTGTTCTCTTTTGACTTGTCGCGCTTAAATGGTTTAAAAGCATTTGCATGAATAAGAGTGTGGTCATATAATGTAACGCTAGCCAAAAGATGACGGAAAAAAAGAATGCAGCACTAATTGCGCTAAAAAAATTTTAACGTGTTAAACGCGATAAAATTATTCACATGCATTAAAGTGTTCATTTTGACAACACTATGTGAATTACGTAGTGAACCAAGTGTTCCATTACAGAAAAAAATGGATTTAAAAAGGTAATTTCAATGAGTGGGCTGCTTTTCATGCTAATAATAATATTAATAATCAAGCACACAAGCAAAAGTGCTGTTGTACTGAATAATCACGGCCTTGTGCTGTTATACTTTACAACAGCACCATAGAGTTTAACTAATAATAATAGTAACTAGGGCTGGGTAAAAAATATCGATTTCTCGATTTTAATCGATTATCATTTTTACAAAGCAATACCGATTCTTAAATCCCAAGAATCGATTAGTCATCCTGTTATCAGTTGAATGAACGGAACATTGTAGCACGCCTCCCATCCAATAAATCGCAATCATCTTTGTGCTTTGTTACTATACTACTATACATAAATACCGTTTTGTTGCTGTGGCGTGAAATCGCTCTGGCGCAGCTCAGCTCGGGAGAAGCGGCACATGAGCGGATCTTCTCTTCTGCCTTAATACCAGTTACAGCGTGAAAATAAACATGAATGAACATCTGAAATTGTTAAAAGATGTCGCATGGAATAGCTCAATCAGTGTTTCAACCGCGGAAAGATGTCAGTTAAACAGCTTGTGAACAATGTCATGTTACGTCACATTTACCTCAGAAAAACCATATCCAGCGTCCATAAACTCGTTAGTCAGCTAGAAACATTAACTCTAGAGAGGAGCATTTTGCTAAATATAGGCACCATATTACATATTCATTAGATTTTTTTTTTTATGTTTTTCAATATTTAATGCATGTTTGAATAAATCTGGCAAGTTTTTATGACAGCCACCATTTATATTTCAAAAACGAATTGGAGTAGAAATATGGGTATGTAATTGTAAAGTTAATATTATAACTTTATTATTATAAAAAAAAACATAATTGAGTGTAATTTAAGTGTTTGTATACAAATCAGTTAATTTTTTAATATATACACTCACCTAAAGGATTATTAGGAACACCATACTAATACTGTGTTTGACCCCCTTTCGCCTTCAGAACTGCCTTAATTCTACGTGGCATTGATTCAACAAGGTGCTGAAAGCATTCTTTAGAAATGTTGGCCCATATTGATAGGATAGCATCTTGCAGTTGATGGAGATTTGTGGGATGCGCATCCAGGGCACGAAGCCCCCGTTCCACCACATCCCAAAGATGCTCTATTGGGTTGAGATCTGGTGACTGTGGGGGCCATTTTAGTACAGTGAACTCATTGTCATGTTCAAGAAACCAATTTGAAATGATTCGAGCTTTGTGACATGGTGCATTATCCTGCTGGAAGTAGCCATCAGAGGATGGGTACATTGTGGTCATAAAGGGATGGACATGGTCAGAAACAATGCTCAAGTAGGCCGTGGCATTTAAACGATGCCCAATTGGCACTAAGGGGCCTAAAGTGTGCCAAGAAAACATCCCCCACACCATTACACCACCACCACCAGCCTGCACAGTGGTAACAAGGCATGATGGATCCATGTTCTCATTCTGTTTACGCCAAATTCTGACTCTACCATCTGAATGTCTCAACAGAAATCGAGACTCATCAGACCAGGCAACATTTTTCCAGTCTTCAACTGTCCAATTTTGGTGAGCTCATGCAAATTGTAGCCTCTTTTTCCTATTTGTAGTGGAGATGAGTGGTACCCGGTGGGGTCTTCTGCTGTTGTAGCCCATCCGCCTCAAGGTTGTGCGTGTTGTGGCTTCACAAATGCTTTGCTGCATACCTCGGTTGTAACGAGTGGTTATTTCAGTCAAAGTTGCTCTTCTATCAGCTTGAATCAGTCGGCCCATTCTCCTCTGACCTCTAGCATCAACAAGGCATTTTCGCCCACAGGACTGCCGCATACTGGATGTTTTTCCCTTTTCACACCATTCTTTGTAAACTCTAGAAATGGTTGTGGGTGAAAATCCCAGTAACTGAGCAGATTGTGAAATACTCAGACCGGCCCGTCTGGCACCAAGAACCATGCCACGCTCAAAATTGCTTAAATCACCTTTCTTTCCCATTCTGACATTCAGTTTGGAGTTCAGGAGATTGTCTTGACCAGGACCACACCCCTAAATGCATTGAAGCAACTGCCATGTGATTGGTTGATTAGATAATTGCATTAATGAGAAATTGAACAGGTGTTCCTAATAATCCTTTAGGTGAGTGTATTATAGTAGGCTAATGTAGCCAAGTAGGCTGACCTCTGACTTCCATAGTTTATAACATTAGTTGAGAGATTTGTTTTCCTTGAGGAAATTTGCCATGTATTGTACCTGATATATATCCAAAATAATCGATATTTAACCAAAATGAATCAGAATCTAATCAAATCGAATTGCAAGATTGTGAATCGAAATCGAATTGAATTATGAAATTTGTGTCAATATCCAGCCCTAATAGTAACCACCACTTACTTTTAACTACACTTGACATTTGAAGCAGAAATATATTACTGGTCACATTAATTAGTGCTGCCACCAAGCTTCACCTCTAATGTACAAAAACCATATGTACCTCTTAAATATAGAAATAATACGTAATACACCGAACTCTGTGTCAGTACATTAGAAGCAGCAGCACTATTTATGTCTGACATAATTAAAGGGTTAGTTCACCCAAAAATGAAAATTCTGTCATTAATTACTCACCCTCATGTCGTTCCAAGTTCCATGTCATAGCAGCCCCCGAGCGAGCGCACAGAGTAACGTCATAACATCATTTTCAACACACTCAAATGTATCTAATATGATAAACAGAGCTGTGTTACCTCATACTCATGACCGGAAAAGCGGAAATGGCGCCGGCGACTGTGGCATAATAAAAGTTCCTGCTGCTCGCGAGGCGTGTGTTGCATTTATCTTATTAACAATCACTCCAGCGGCCTTGTTCAGCTCCCACAACACTCGGGCCTGCTCTGCTTCATACTACAGTAACGTTAAAGGAACACGCCGACTTTTTGGGACTTTATATTATTAACTGTATCCCCCAGAGTTAGATACGGCCATACATACAATTTTTATCTCCGTGCGTGCCATAACTCTGTCTGACGCACCCACCGCTAGCCTAGCTTAGCACAAAGACTGGAGGTAAACGGCTCCATCTAGCCTACTGCTCAATAAGTGACAAAATAACGGCAACATTTTCCTATATATATGTTGTGATGTGTATAGTTACATCATGTACTAAGACCGACGAAAAATTAAAAGTTGCAATTTTCTAGACCGATATAGCTAGGGACTATACGCTCATTCCTGCGTAATAATCTAGGAACTTTGCTGCCGTACCATGGGTGCAGTGGCACAATGATATTACGCAGCGCCTGAAAATAGGCTAACTTCCGTCAACATAACCAACGTGACAACCTGCTTGCACAGAGAGCGTGCTGGGGACTATTTTCAGGCGCTGCGTAATATCATTGTGCCACTGCACCCATGGTACGGCAGCAAAGTTCCTGGATTATTATGCAGGAATGAGAGTATAGTCCCTAGCCATATCGGTCTAGAAAATTGCAACTTTTCATTTTCCGTCGGTCTTAGTACACCATGTAACTATACACATCACAACATGTAAATAGAAAAATGTTGGTTTTATTTAGTAATTTATTGAGCAGTAGGCTAGATGGAGCCGTTTACCTCCAGTCTTTGTGCTAAGCTAGGCTAGCGGTGGGTGCGTCAGACAAAGTTATGGCACGCACGGAGATAAAAATGGTATGTATGGCCTTATCTAACTCTGGGGGATACGGTGAATAAGCTAAAGTCCCAAAAAGTCGGCGTGTTCCTTTAATAATCGCATCCATGAACATGATTTCTGCCCGAGTCCTATCCCGATTCTTTTCCACCGGCTGTGAGGTAAAGACCATATGTCCCAAGATTCTGCGCTCAAACTTGGCGTCATCAAGCTACGCTTTTGTTTTGAATAGGCAACTTCTAGTGAACGGAAAAGTTACATAGTGCACCTTTAAGGTAATCCACGTGATTCCATTGTAATCCATGTAACCTTAATTTTATGAAGTGATGCGAGTGCTTTGTTTCCACAAAAAAACATTATTTACCACTTTATTTACAAAATATTAATCTCCAATCCAATGTGTGTTCAAGCAACAACTTCCACTCTCACGTCAACACAACATGCATGCATTTTTTGCAAACAAAGCACTCACGTCCATGGCTGTAGGCAGCTATGAGGTCCGGACCTTGGTATTTTTCCGAGGTGTAAATAATAAATGTTGTGAAATAATTGTCTAATATAGTATTAAAACTACTTGAGTGCTGCAAGGATATTGCACAGCATCAAGATCGCCTCAGCGGTCTGTCACGTTTTTGTCAATGTCAAAATATTTGAGATGACCAATCAAATCAAAGTAGGCAGGCTTTATGTTCACAGAAGCTGCTGAGCGCGAAACAGCTGTTTTAATGACCGACAAAAATAATCAGGCAAACGAATAAACTTTTATCTAATTTCGCCATTTTTAATTGAAAATAGGCCTATATAATTATCGTGATTAATGTAATGTAATAATATGACATTTTACAAGTCATCTAATCATGGTTTTATATTAGACATAAGATTAATAATGAATGTGTACATATTGTGAATGAATATAATACAATTATTCACCCAGCATATAGCTTTCAGTAAATTAACTTGTCTAAGAAAATGATTAATAAAACATATCATTTGCCCCTATGTTTACATTCTTCACTGACAGACGAAAATGAAAAGGCTTTTATGTCAGAGCTCAGCTTTAGGAGGGGAAGAGACAGGGCAAGATAAGGAGACTGAGAGAAAAAGAAAGAGTGATGGAGATGAGGAAAGAGCAGGCATTGACAAATAATCTACTGCCCACTGATGTTGCTTTAAAGCTATTTCTTATTCATTTTTTTGGCCTTCAACCATCTTGAAATGCACATATGTAGATCAGAGAAATACAATTTTTCAAAAAGGAGCCCCAGAATCCCCTAACTAGATCAAATTTGGGACCTCTGTGATTATAAAACCCTGCCTACGGCCCTGCTCGTGTCACATCATAAAATTGAGGTTAAATCACTGGAGTCACATGGATTACTTTAATGATATCATTACTACCTTTCTGGGACTTGAAAGTGGTAGTTGCATAGCTGTCAATGGAGGGACAGAAATTCATCAAAAAGATCTTCATTTGTGTTCCGAAGATGAACGAAAGTCTTACGGGTTTGGAACGACACGAGGGTGAGTCATTTTTGGGTTAACTAACCCTTTAAGGCCGCACTGAAGACGTAGCGGTTTGACCAGATGAACGGGGCATTTCAGCACCGCCCACATGTGTAAATGAAATATCAAAGCCATTATCTGATTCATAAAACACAAACGAAAAATGAGAAATTGAGCCAAAATCGAATTTTCTGTTTGTTAAACTAAACTAAACGGAGGAAAAAAACAAGTCGTCTTTCCATTTCTCGTTATTTCTTTTCAGACAGTATATCACTGTAACCGGCTTCTATTTTTTTTTAAGATCGGAGGAACATGATCATTACCCAAATCAATCAGCAATCAATTGTTTCTGTTCAAAAGTCTATTTACGTTGTGAATTTTGTTGGCCAATTTTTTTTCTGACAGTGGCCAGATTTACTAAACAGGGCAAATTAGCATGAGAGCACAATTGCAATAAAGCACAGATGGGAGTGGAAAGTTCTGTGCGTGATCTACTGACGACGTGCAAAAGAACACAGCCGGATCATTTCCATAATGACCAACACAATCTACCAAGTGCAGCGCAAATTAGCATCTGGCTTAAGACATACTTTTTTGGATCGTTAAATAATGACACAAATACCAGTAAATTGACAAGGGCAAACCTTAGTAAATCACCTTGCATGATTCATTTAAATACTCTCAAACAATACTACTCGCAACAAATTTTGCGTCTGAAAGGGAAACTTCTACAAATGCATATGCAATAATAAAAATAATGCAAAAATTACTGTGTCCATGCCTTTTCAGCGCTAATTTTTCACTGCGTGTCTTTAGTCAATCATGACAGTAGTTTTTTAACACCAAAACAGGGTTAGCGCTGGAGCAAGCTGTTAGTAAATCTGGCCCTAAGTTTTAGAATTACACCTCTAAGAGGCTTATACCAGACTAACATGGTTTGTTTGAATTATGCATTTGATACAGTAGTCAACCTATGTGGGATTTTCTATGGTCGATGCCTATATCTATACGATAATTTATAATATACATAATACAATTAAGTATTAGCAAATGAGTCGTACACAAACTTGCTGAACTGAAAAGAAAGCTTATCTTACGCAACATTTACTCAAACATCACTAAAACAGAAACAGAAAATGTTTATTATCAATTGACAAATCTGAGGAGAAAAAACACTTCTGTCTAAAAACAGCTGAATATTGTACGATTAAATGGCCTGGCCGATATATCAGTCTATCACTAGTGTTTAATGTTTTATTGGTGTTTTCACACTAGCCCTGTTAAACTGATGTCTGTTTCCTTGGAGGGTATCCAGTGCTCTTTAGCGCATCTAAAACACTGTAAACAGTGTAAAATCTGAGGGCCAAAGTGCTGAGATCAGGTATTAGAGTTCCTACACTTTACGGGAACACCGAAGCATCTAAATGCTTACAGGACACTGCTGATGGTGTGGATTTTTCTGTGCTCATAGCAGACTCAATCAGATTAGGATGCTGTGCACCCATTAGGTGCCCCCAGCAATGGACACCGCCTTTATTCGGTACACTGCTGAACTTAGCAGAAAAGAAAGTTTGTGTATTCGGAAACCTGGCTGTAGGGTTTTAGATAATGCGGTGGTGCAGAGCAAATCCATCTGCAAATTGATGGCCTAAACATGCATTTTATAAGAGCAACCATGATTGAGAAACAACAATACAAGGGTATTTTGAAATATGACAACAACAAAAAAATGTTGACAGTCCTTAGAAATAGTTTTTTATGGTACAGAATTATGATAATTATGTGATTATGAGAATTGGGGATGTACATGAAAAAATTGCTAAATTAATTGCCCTGTATAAATACCAAGTTCTGTCATTAAAATGTAGATGGCACAGGCTGATGGGTCCTTAATGCAACCGGATGACATTTACATCGTTTACTACATGTCACAAGCTAATTGGTTCCTGTCACATCTGCAGCCAATGAGCTTGCTGCTCAACATTCAAATATCTGGGCTATGTTAAGCCCCGGTCTCAAAACTCTGGCCAGTTGATAATACCTAGAATATCAAAATCAACTGCAGGCGGTCGATCCTTTTCCTATTTAGCACCCAAACTCTGGAACAGCCTTCCTAGCATTGTTCGGGAAGCAGACACACTCTGTCAGTTTAAATCTAGACTAAAAACGCATCTCTTTACTATGGCATACACATAAAACATTTTAATTTATATTTTATTAAAATTGTTAGGCTGCATTAACTAGGTCAGCCGGAACCGGGAACACTTCCCATAACACCTGATGTACTCGATACATCATAAGAGGAATGGCATCTACGCTAATGTTAGTCTCTCTGTTTATCCCGAGGTTTACTGCAGTCAGCCGGATCCGGGCTGTATCCAGATCAGATGGTGGACCAGCGCCCAGACATTACCAACGTATCCCTGAAGTGTCTGCAGAGACCGTGTCAATTAGTCTACCCTCTGAAATTGCTCATCGACATGGCATCCTCAATGGATCCATCTCCGGCGTGATGACTCCGATATTTTGAATATTCCTATTTAATAATTGTTTAATCGACACGCCATCCTCAATAAACCCGGCGTGATGCCTCCGATCTTTCGAATAATCCGATCTAATATTACTTCTGACCTATAAGGCTGCCAAAATAATAAACATACACTGTTTGTTAATTGGCCAGAGGAGAACTGGCACCCCGACTGAGCCTGGTTTCTCCCAAGGTTTATTTTTCTCCATTAGGACACCTGATGGAGTTTTGGTTCCTTGCCACTGTCGCCTTTGGCTTGCTCAGTTGGGGACACAAAATTTTCAAATAAATATCCAAATAAATTTAATTACTAAACTAAATTATATCAACTACATTACTTGAATATATATGATAATTGAAATGAGCTGATGACATCACCGTTTTCTCCAGAGCGGCTGTACAGCCGAATCAAATTCTGTTCATTATTTTCCTGTTTAACACTGTGAAGCTGCTTTGAAACAATCTGCATTGTAAAAGCGCTATATAAATAAAGTTGACTTGACTTGACAAACGTTGCAAAACCTTTTTTTAAACGGAAATGGTGGTGCCTTGAACACCCTGTTCTGATGACGCAAGAGTTGCAACTATGGCAGCTGAGAAGGCCCTTCTTTGTGTTCTTTTTGAAGAATTTTCGGCGTCTGATGAAATATGTATAAATACATGTTTAATGTTTTACTGCAAATGTTTACTGCAAAATACGCTCAATGTTACAGTCACTGCACTTGCCGTCCAGAATAAAAGAGAACGTCCCAATCGTGTGAAGGGATTAGTGGAAACTGTGGTTCCTAATTATTGTGAACCAACATTTGCCTCGCATTTCAGGATGAAAAGACAAACATGTCTTCTAGTATCTTCAATTGTTGCGTATACCGAGCTGTAGCGGACACATTTGTAAACCATAGCAAAACATTGCGCACCGGTTTGAACGTGCCCCTGGTTTTCGTTTACTATCGCAGTTTGCAGCGCGCCTCAGACAGGTAGGGCCCTATGAAATCCATAATTTTTTCCAAATTCCTTATTAATTTTTCTGTTTACATTTTTTGGACTCCCATTTTAATGGTTAAATAACGTTTATAATAATTATTATTATTATTATTATTATAAGTGTTAGTATTGTTATTACATTGAGACGTAGATAAATTCTACTGTACAACAGTAACAGCCTAGTGTAATATTTTCACACAAATGTCATTTTGGAAAATTATTGCAATGCAGTTTGTGTGCAAGTCCGTAATAGAGATCAGCCGAAATTAAACAAAAAAATGTCCGGTTGCTGATCGTGTGTTTGAAGCAAAAAAACGGCCGTTTCTGATTTATGGCCGGTTGACTGGTGCATCTCTAGAA
Source organism: Rhinogobio ventralis (assembly GCA_039654625.1). NCBI lineage: Eukaryota > Metazoa > Chordata > Actinopteri > Cypriniformes > Gobionidae > Rhinogobio > Rhinogobio ventralis. The sequence goes on from CM077204.1 coordinate 6,219,542, forward strand.
AAAGGTTGCCTCACAACAATTACTTGCACAAATGCTCCCAAATAAATTTTGAGGTTTGAGATTCAATTTCGGGAGCATTTGCGACCAGAATCAATTTCGAGCCTTGTCTGGAACCCTCCACCTTCCCCAGCTCCACCTGTATAGATAAGGGGTAATTTTATGTATGCTATTTTGTGCTATATGTGCAGCAGCAGTATGTCTATACTCACAGCAGCGTGTCTGTGTTTGTATTGGCAGTAGCCAGTCACTGTACTGTCCCTGCCTGTACAGTAGCAATAATCAACAGCAGCAGCAGAGTAACAGATCTATTCCGCTATAAGACCAAATACATTAACACTGTCATATCCTTTACCATGCTAAAAATCTTCAGAGAGTTGTCATGATAGAAATAGACTTAATTTACCATGAGCAAAATATAATTACAATTTTCAATTTTTGGGGGGTGAAACATGACTTTGTGAGATACATCCATTCACAAATATATTTCTTTCATTGTTACATTAAACTCTGACATTTGTTGATGACATCAAATTCTTCTGTCACAGTTTTATAACCATTGGTGATGTGGATTCTTGCAGGAAGAAGGGGAGTGACTCTTGAACCTCATGCCTCCACAAAGCCATTCATGAGGCAAGCCTTGCTCCACAGCAACATACCAGCATGGAGAAAGGGCTCCGAACACGACCAGAAACAGAAGTGGCAGATGAGAAAGACCATCTTACTCAAGGGAAGACCCCATTAGCAGGGAGTGCTGACTTGGGACATGAATGTTGCAAACGTAATGGTTTGATCAATACCCACAACTTAATGGTGGAAACTAAGGAAGGACTGGTGTCGGTCTATTCTGCCCCACAGTACCAGGGCCATGTGGTGTCCAAGGACAAAAATGGGACACCGGATGGTAGAGGACCCCCACAGTTGCTCAACCCCAGCGCCCTTCCCCAGGCTATAGACCCTTACTACAGGCCCAACCTCATTCTATACCCCGAGAGTGTGTTGAGAGCATGGGGAGAGGGAGGGGACTGCTGCGAGACCACCTTCATTGAGGAAATGACCCCTGCCTCGTCTGGCTCAGCTGTCACAAAAGATGGAATTCTGTTCACTGACAGCAGGTTTCTGGATCTCTCTATGGAAGACGCCAAGATCCAGACACTCTCCTATGATGTAGATGATGATGATGATGAGTTTCAAGAACTCGAGGTGAGAGATTGCATACTTTTACACTTTCAAATAGGTGGTTGATTATGATTTCACTTTTTAAACTTTAGTTAGTGTGTAACGTTGCTGTTTGAGTATAAACAACATCTGCAAAGTTACGACGCTCAAAGCAAAGGGAGATATTTTCTTTTACAGAAATCGCTTTTTAAGGACTACAACAAACGGCTGGTAGGGACTACAACGAGCTTCTTCACGGGTAGTGACATCACTAACCCTAAAATTTACATAAACCCGCCCCTTGTTATAGTTGAGTACATTTAGGAGTCTGCTCAAGCTGTTGCATCCATCTTTTCACATTTATTGCAATACAGTACGTAACACAAATGCAATAGCATGTCATAAAGCAAGATGACAACATAAGTTATAACCGTAAATAAACTAAACTATACCTGTTCTATCTCCATGCAGCAGATATTCTAAGGATTTAAGGATCTTACAACAGTTCCCACACAAGCGATTTATAGATTATCATGCCAATCAATGACTTGAAGATAGAAACTCCACATCAGCTACATAAATTCATCAACTAACCATTCAGAAACGTCCAGTCTCATTCTACATCTTGTCACTTCTTCTTGAGTCTCTCCATCATTGTCCGACTCCGGTTTGAACATAAAAGGCTGAACAGTTTGGGAGTTTTCAGTGCATGTCTGCGTGAGGTAATCTGAGCTGCTAACACGAGCTCTTGAAGCTCCACCCTCTTCTGCCAGGAGAGCAACAGCTCATTTGCATTTAAAGGGACACACACAAAACCGGCGCGGTTTTGCTCACCCTCAAAAAGTGATAATTTTAACATGCTATAAAAAATGATCTGTGGGGTATTTTGACCTAAAACTTCAGATACACACTCTGGGAACATCAGATACTTATTTTACATCTTATAAACTTATATTATAGGACTCCTTTAAATAATGGTTTGCATTTAAAAGGAAAACATCAGTCGCTTGTCATTATATGTAGTGAGATGGCTCACGTGACTTCAAAACACAAATGAAGATATTTTTCAAGAAACCAGGGAAAGATTTCTGTGCCTCCATTTAAAGTCCATTACTCTCAAACTTAAAAGATCCAAAAAATGTAATAAAGGCATCGTAAAAATAATAAATTGAGTGGTCTAATCCAAATCCAAGTCTTCTGAAGAGACACGATGGCTTTATATGATGATATTATTTATATGATGATATATTTATATGATGCGCATAGGCCTACTGTAGTAAACACGGACATACAAATGTTTGCGTGACGCATGAAAACAACATGAGAGTGAGTAAATGCAGAAATAACCATTTACAGTTTGGAAATAGTCATGTTGACATGCTTTCTTGAGATTAGAACTGTGATTGATTGCATTGATCATCTGAAGCGCACACGCTGCCGGTATGACACTCCTTATAGTGAAAGTGCAAACATCATTTAAATCACCATATCACATTTAGTTTTAGTAGTATGATTATTCAAAGCATTTTAGATGGTTTATTCTTATATGTATAGTGCATTAATGCCAGGAGAGGCAGAACATAGCGAGCAACGGGAGAGTCTGTGTGCGCGGCGGCGCGAGCACGAGGGAAAAAAATGTTTCAGTGACATTACTACATTAAACTACTATATATAATGTAGAATATAATGTATATGCAATGGGGGAATATTTGTGTGTCCTGATAATAATATAATAACATTAATATATAAAAAAAAATATATATATATATATTTTGGCTTAAAATATCGCGATAAAGATCATATCGTGAGGTTAGTATCGCGAGAGTATCGAATCATGACACGAGTGTCATGAACACCAAGTATCGATATTTTCAGGGAGTGAATTTCGGTGAATTTAATTTTACCAAGTAACTTGAATGAAGTAATCAGATTATTTTTTCAAGTTACTAGTAAAGTAATGCATTACTTTTAAATTTACAACAAAATATCTGAGTTACTTTTTCAAAGTAACGCAAGTTACTTTGCTTTACCATTTATTTACTGACGCCTCTCCCATGTTGAGCAAAATTGTGATTAAGGTGCAGAGGCGTTGTGTGTAAACATGATAGTTACTGTAGTTCTAGACTAAATGTGAGCATGCATTTATTCATCTCACTTGCACAAAAACAGATTCAGTTTTCCTCAAAATGAATAAAAACAGTGAAATGCAAATGCAGAATATTACACCAACCTGCAATAATTAAGAATGTTAAATAATGAAAATATACTTTATGTATTTAATCTCACTTTATTAACCAATGTCTTTGCTACCTGACTTTGATGATCCAATTCAATCTTTCTAATAAGCAAAAATTTCTTTAGATAAATATCACATTTGTGTTTCATATTTTTGTTTTTATTGCTTAAGTTCATCCTCTTATTCTTCAATCCAGAACGGCAGTACAGCCGAAAGGTTTGTTTGAGCTGCGCCCTCTACTGTACAGGCGTGAGTTTGCATTTCTTTTTGCATTTGCACTTTTAGTGGTAAAGGCCTTTACATTTGCAAAAATAGAACAAGCAAAGCCAGCCCAGGTGAACGCTTTTTAGGGAGTAACTGTAAAGCAATATAGTATTGCATTACTTTTAAAAGTAACTTTTACCAACACTTATAATGCAGAAAATAATAATCATTTGAAATATTTCTTTCAGACTGTAATTTTACAAACAAATTCATTTTTACTTTCTCTCTCACATGCACAGTGAGCTGTGTGTATACAGGAAGCGCATTCTCACATATTTCTGAACTGCTCTGTTTATGTTTATGTGTTAATTAAATCTGTTAATTCGACACGCAAATTCAAGCCAGCTGCGTGCTGTGATGCAACTAAACTTTCACGATTAGAATCATTACATCAATTACATAATTACGACAGCAAAAAACGTACCATGTATCCCAAGTTGCTCTTTGTAAAACTGCTTAAAACAATATTTCTTGTAAAAACAGACACATTGAATTGTGCAAACATTTTATTTGACAACTGTAATTTCTATTAAAATAAGTCTAAATATTAAACAAGGATGGGAGGAAGGACATAGGTGTGAAATTAACAGACTGAGAACTTTATCTTATTAGATAAAAATATATGTGGACAAAGTCTTCCTTTGGGGATATTTGCAGTTGAAAAAAGTTAATACATCACAATATGTTATCGCAACACTCAGCATGTTGCAAATTTTTAAAAATTGTAATAATATCATATCTTGGCTTAAGTATCATGATAATATCATATCGTACAAGGGAGATAATGAGTAGGCTTTTATAATGATAGGTAAGATGAATTGAAGCTCCAACTTTGACGTTTGCAACCGTACAAAGCCTTGAGGGGGGCCAATGCGCATTACCAGAAGTGCTGTGATTACATAATCATATACGTCACTTTTTTTGCATGCGCACACTTACTCATAAACCAGGGTTTACAATACTGCCTGCGTAGGCAGCTCACTATTTTGGAACAGAGCCAACTGTTTGCTTTTCAAATAATTTATGCATCACACAAATGTTTTGTTTGTAATCCTTACCCATGTGAACCATACTTTTGTTCAGTGCTATAAGGAAGGTGTGAGCTCTGTCTTTGCCCCTAATTTAACACCATCCTGTCATATGGTGCTGCTGATCTTTGCAAGAGCACGTGTCTGGAGCTCTTCCCAGATGACTGGGAGAGAGAGTGGCTGATCAGATGGGTGTAGAGAGCGTAAAGAGAGCTGGTCTGGGCAGCCAGTTTCCTGCTGCTGCCCGCCTGTTTGCGCCACCTGTTCTGAGGCCGATGTGCAGCTTCACAGAGCCCTGCACAAGTGGGCACTGAGAGCACAGCCAAACGTGCAGATGTGTCGTGTACTGTCTCTCATCAAGTTCACTTTGTTGTCAATTATGTGACCTCCAAAAAAGATCTGATAATGCAGTCATCAGATTAAAAAATGACTATTTCTGTGTTTTTTATGTCGATGTGTAATGCCGTTTGAGCATGAAAAAGCTCTGCAAAGTCCTTTTCAAACTTTCTCATAGGAACGTAAGGTATTTTCAACATTTACAGGGGCTGGGATTTTATTGCCGTCCGAATCCAGAATGTCAGTGTTTTTCTTCCATCACCCACGTAAAAATCCCCGGCCGAATTACCTACTGTTTTTTGACAAACACCAAGATCCACACAAGAGTTTACAAGAGGAATCAATTAAAAATTCACAGTTTAAATCCTTTTTCGACCACTGTGTAACACCATAACTGTTGCGTTTCACGTAAAAACAGTGGCGTAACTTTGTTTTAAAAAGTGGGTGGAACAGGAGTGGGGGGTTTAACATGATATGTACAATAACAATTGCAGAATAACAAATACATATAACATTACAATGTCCATAAATCAATTCCAATAGTACATAATTAAGTTTAATTTATGTAAAAAATACGGCCGATGGACCAACGACAAGGTTCAGGCTTCATTAAGCTTATATGCGGAGGACGAAATCCAGCGGGAACTGGAAAGTCGCGCGCAGTCCTATGTCACCGGGCTAATTTGCCTAATCTTCACGGTACTTTATACCGCGATGGAAACGCAGACAGCAAGTTTCTGGTTTTACAAAACAGGTTTACATGCATCAAAGGTCAAAAAAGTTTCATTTTCTCATAATATACACCACCTAAAGGATTATTAGGAACACCATACTAATACTGTGTTTGACCCCCTTTCGCCTTCAGAACTGCCTTAATTCTACGTGGCATTGATTCAACAAGGTGCTGAAAGCATTCTTTAGAAATGTTGGCCCATATTGATAGGATAGCATCTTGCAGTTGATGGAGATTTGTGGGATGCAAATCCTGGGCACGAAGCTCCCGTTCCACCACATCCCAAAGATGCTCTATTGGGTTGAGATCTGGTGACTGTGGGGGCCATTTTAGTACAGTGAACTCATTGTCATGTTCAAGAAACCAATTTGAAATGATTTGAGCTTTGTGACATGGTGCATTATCCTGCTGGAAGTAGCCATCAGAGGATGGGTACATGGTGGTCATAAAGGGATGGACATGGTCAGAAACAATGCTCAGGTAGGCCGTGGCATTTAAACGATGCCCAATTGGCACTAAGGGGCCTAAAGTGTGCCAAGAAAACATCCCCCACACCATTACACCACCACCACCAGCCTGCACAGTGGTAACAAGGCATGATGGATCCATGTTCTCATTCTGTTTACGCCAAATTCTGACTCTACCATCTGAATGTCTCAACAGAAATCGAGACTCATCAGACCAGGCAACATTTTTCCAGTCTTCAACTGTCCAATTTTGGTGAGCTCGTGCAAATTGTAGCCTCTTTTTCCTATTTGTAGTGGAGATGAGTGGTACCCGGTGGGGTCTTCTGCTGTTGTAGCCCATCCGCCTCAAGGTTGTGCGTGTTGTGGCTTCACAAATGCTTTGCTGCATACCTCGGTTGTAACGAGTGGTTATTTCAGTCAAAGTTGCTCTTCTATCAGCTTGAATCAGTCGGCCCATTCTCCTCTGACCTCTAGCATCAACAAGGCATTATCGCCCACAGGACTGCCGCATACTGGATGTTTTTCCCTTTTCACACCATTCTTTGTAAACTCTAGAAATGGTTGTGTGTGAAAATCCCAGTAACTGAGCAGATTGTGAAATACTCAGAACGGCCCGTCTGGCACCAACAACCATGCCACGCTCAAAATTGCTTAAATCACCTTTCTTTCCCATTCTGACATTCAGTTTGGAGTTCAGGAGATTGTCTTGACCAGGACCACACCCCTAAATGCATTGAAGCAACTGCCATGTGATTGGTTGATTAGATAATTGCATTAATGAGAAATTGAACAGGTGTTCCTAATAATCCTTTAGGTGAGTGTACATTGCACATCACCACATTGTTCAATGATTCTCAAACGTCTCGATGGATGAATAATCAGTCTCTCTAAATCCCTCCTTTCCGCGAGCTACTCTGCTCTGATTGGTCAGATGGCTCAGTCTGTTGTGATTGGTCTACCTCTTACAGCGCGTATTTCGAAAACAAACGCCCATTACCATAACTGAACTTCAGCTCCGTCAGGAGGCTTCCTGTTTCTAAAGCTCAGCGATTGTACACACTGTAAAGACAGTAATGATGACGCCAACTTTACACCAAAGCCCAGCGCGAGTCCAAATTGATGACGAAACTTTTTTTCCCCCAGACCTGTTGCTGTCTGTCGAATCAACAATGGAGTTTAAAAAATACGGCCGGGTATATTATGAGAAAATTAAACTTTTTTGAACTTTGATGCATGTAAACCTGTTTTGTAAATATGAATTTTAGGGGAAAAAGTCACTGCATGGTGACTTTTGCTTGCAGCATATTGTGATAGTTCAATTATAGCTGAGGAAACTGCATAACCCTCTACAGACACAATCTCTTTTGGGTATTCTATAATCAGCTAATCAAAAATGGAATTTATGGAGAGATTAATCAGTCTATGAAACGTGAGGAATGAAAATCTGATTGCATTGTCCTGAAAAAAACATCACATCATACAGCACAGGACAGCAGGCACAGCCACTCCGATGACTCACGTAACACTTTCCATTTTTGCTTTCACGAGTGCATCTTTCTTACCTGCAGAGAGAACTCTATCACGCCTCCTTTCATAATCGCAGCCTTTAGAATATGCTCTGGCCTTTTTAAAATTCAATTTGGAATCAAATTAATGGAACACTTGACATTCCTATTATGCAGACACACTTCTCAATCTGTCGCACCATTACGTCCTCGCACACGTTGCTTCATACAACACGCTGTTTGGAAGAAGATGTGCCAGGTTATCAGAGCAACTTGCCACTTCACAGCTAAAGCCAATTTGAGCAAATGAGATCTTGTAAGATGTGTATTGAAGATTGTCGATGAGGCTGGACTGGAACTTGGCAACTGTTCATTAGATATATTTGCATAATTAGAAATATGGTGTACCAAGGTGATGCAGTCAAATGAATATTAAATTTCATTTGTCATTTAATTTCTACACACTGCCTCATATTAGGGACTACAGTTGAAATGTAGCTTTTAGCTAATGCTATTATAATATAGCATGAATTGTCCCTGAATGAATAAATGGATATTATGGTATAAATGCACAAAAAAAATTATAACCTTTTGTGTGTCAGAATGAATAGGATGAATATCTCTATATATCCCTATAAAAAGGTCCCATTTCATGCCAAAATTAATTGGAAATAGCTAATTATTATATTGAATTTTGACTTTTCCACATTACTGTAATATAGTCATTTAAACGTTTTGTTTGGCCTATGTGTGAAGAAAAAACATTTGGCCAGTTGCATAAAATGACAACTTCAAAAAGTTGTGTCATGCAACTATTGACTCATTTTAGGATTAACATCACATCATGTATAGTACTGTAATCAGTATTTATTAAAAATTGTGATTAAGTTCCAGGTTTGCTGTGCTTGTTTGTAGGTGTAATGCTAGGTGAACTCAAAAACAAAGGAGAGCTGGATCCAAATGCAGTATTTTTATTAAAAAAAATATAATAACAAAACAATACGGGAACTCGAAAACCAGGGAAATAAAATCAGCTCAGCACACCAACAAAACATCTATTTAAGGACAAGACCCGACAAGGAACACAAAAAACACTGGGGTATAAACACTAGAGGGAAACAAAACACACCTGTGAATGATCATAGAACTAATCAACTAGAAAAACTACCCCCCCCTTTAAGAAAGACTATCTTAGACCTCCTACAGCCTTGTAAGCATTATTACTCCACTTTTTTGTCTTCTTCTCCCCTGAAAAGGACAGAGATGTAAAATAGAGAGAGTTTCAATGAAAAGCCTCTCTGTCATCTGATTCATTCAGTGTTTTGTGTGTTTTCTGCAGAGTGAGTACTCAAGTGACTCAGAGAGTGAAGACAATTTCCTCCTGATGCCTCCGAGGGACCACCTGGGCCTCAGTGTTTTCTCCATGCTCTGCTGTTTCTGGCCCCTGGGAATCGCAGCTTTCTACCTGTCTCACGAGGTGAGAAGCTCTCAACAACTAACTATTTCACACCATAATTTAGAGTCTGAATGTTCTGTTTTATAATAAAGCAATAAGCCACAAGAGGCCATGAGTTAGGGACCATTCACACCAAGGACAATAATTGTAATGATAACAATAAATATATAGGGCCCTATTTTAACGATCTAAGCGCATGGTGTAAACTGCACAACGCAAGTGCACTATTCGTGTCTGAATCCACTTTTGCTAGTTTAATGGCGGGAAAAATGGTTGGCGTGCCAGGCGCATGGTCCAAAAGGGTTGTCCCTAGTCTCTTAATGAGTCATGGGTGTGTTTTGGGCGTAACGTGCAATAAACCAATCAGAGTGTTGTCTCCCATTCCCTTTAAAAGCCATTTGCGCTCGCGCCATGGTGGATTCGCTATTTACATGGTGGAATATGCAAGCGGAAAGACTGAACACTTCTCCAGAGATGAATCCTTTTATTTTTAATATTTAAAAATGTTTGTGTGGTGCTGCGCGTCCCTGTGTATGTAACAAGCAGTGTGTACGTGTGCGTTGTGCACCCGCCTATACGTGAAAATTATACCTGTGTCGGGCTGAAAGTAGCAAAAAACACTTGCGTTGCACCTGGCACCGCATTGCACCGAATGTATGATAGGGCCCATTGTTCTAAAAATCGTTCTAAATGTAAAAGTCCACACCACAACTATAATGACAACGGCACAGAGAATTTAAAGCGGCAGATGACAAAACTGCAGTGTGTGCTTAGAATAAACTGGTGTGGATGATAATATATTAATTTTGTTATAGTTATCTTTATAGTTATCCTTCTTGGTGTGAACAGGCCTTTTCAGTTGTTTTACAGTGGGTTTTAAATTATGATTTTATGGTGCAATGTTTTTGGAGAAGTTGTAAGCCAGGTAAGATTGCTTTTTGTGCATTTGTTTCCCCTGTGAGAATGCAGTACACACTCAAAACAGTTGCATCCATTGTACTTCATTTTTTATTTAAATAAATGTATTATTAATAATAATAATATAATTATTATCACTCCTTCAGATTACAGTTTTAGGTCACACTTTAGAGCAAGGGTGTCCAAACTCAGTCCTGGAGGGCCATTGTCCTGCAGAGTTTAGCTCCAACCCCAAATAAACACACCTGAACCAGCTAATCAGTGCCTTACAAGGTCCTAGTAAGACACAGATTAGCTGGTTCAGGTGTGTTTAATTGGGGTTGGAGCTAAACTCTGCAGGACAATGGCCCTCCAGGACTGAGTTTGGAGACCCCTGCTTTAGAGGGTCCACTTCTCACTATTAACTAACTATAAACTACGACTTTTGCCTCAATAAACTCTTAATTTACTGCTTATTAATTGTTAGTAATGTAGTTGTTAAGTTTAGGTATTGGGTGGATTAAGGGATGTAGAATATGGTCATGCAGAATAAGGCATTCATATGTGCTTTATAAGTACTAATAAACAGCCAATATCCTAGTAATATGTATGCTAGTAAGCAACTAATAGTGAGAATTGGACCCTAAACTAAAGTGTTACCCAGTTTTATTGATACTTTCACAATACTTGTCCCCGATTATGCTGGATGCTCCTGTGCTTTGGAAACAAAGACAATCTGCAACAAGGGCAATCTGTTTGGCAGCTAAACAGTACATTTCCTAAACTCACAGCGCACACCAGCGTAAAGCCAGGCGTTATATGCTACACTTTGAACATTTGAAAACAAATATCCGTTTATGTAGTCGGATGTGTGCTGCAGGGCAGAAGATGGAGAATTCCCCGGGTTTGCCACATTGTTTCATAAAGGTGACTATAGTATGCTGCAGTGTCAAATGTATTTATAGCTTACCGCAATGCTCTTGAGAGGAGAGAGATTGCTTACAGAAAGTGTGCTGAGAGAGGGAGAGGTCATTCGCTTCTGAAGGGAAAAGTACAGAGAAGTGGTAATTGTGATTTTTTTTCACGCATTCGCCCTTCTTATTAAACACTTGTTTCAAAGCATTAATTCAAAATAGGAAAATTATACATATTGTAGTGTTCATCTCCCTTTGTTTGTGGGTGAAAAACATTTCACCCTAGAATGAAAAGGAAAAAAAGATATTTTGCTTAAAAGGGTCCTATTATGCCCTTTTACGAAGTCTCGATTTTGTTTTTGGGGTATACTCGAGTATGTTTTTATGCTTGATTGTTCAAAAAACACATTATTTTTCATGTATTTTTACATTATTACAGCTCCTCTCTCCCCAGTTTGGGCAAACGTGCCATTTCGATGAAGCCCCTCCTTCTGAAATGCGAAATGTGCTGTGATTGGCCCAGTGTGCTTTGATTGACATCACTTAGCGTGTGTTCGGGAAATGTCCCGCCCCTTCATAACAGCAAGCTCTACTCACTCAGATGTAAAGAGCCTATTAAGGATGGCGGCAATTTCAAACCAATTCAAGCCTGATTTAGACTTAATAATAATAATTTTGTCAAAAAAAAAAGGATTGTGCAGAATGGTTTTCATTCACGGACTATGCAAGCACAGCTGGTAGAGAGATGAATGGTATGTTTTGTTTTTGTAATTTTTTTTAGATACAATGTTATACACCATTTAATCATGATATTTGTCAGAAAACTATGATAATCCAAACAGTAATCTACACCTTTTTTGTGTATTCCGTATTGAACATTATGACTTAACAAGATCCGGAAAAATCGCGCTGTAGTCCAAACGAGCCATTTGTTGAAAAGTGGATTCTGTTAAATAAAATATCTCCCTTTTGTCACAGATCCGCCAGGCTCCCACGTCACTCAATCACAGCGCACGCCTTCCCCTGAGTATTGATCACGCGCACCTGCACCTCATCAACACACCAATCATCACCAGTACTTAAGGCACACACACACTCACAGTCACTGTCCGGTCTCGTTTGTATGTTGGTACATACCTCTATGCTAAACTTCAAGGACTTGCTTTATGCTACTTACCTTCTCCCGTTATTCCCTTAAGCCTCCAGCGTTCCAGCCTTGTGTGTGTGCGTGTCTCCATCTTCTCTTCAGCTCCAACTCTCTCTCCAGCGATCTCCTCTCCAAACCTTCCCAACGATCACCTCGAGATATCATCATCCACCACTCACGATCATCTACACTCTCCACCTGCACATCCGTCAGCCGCTGCTCTGCTCAATAAACACCACTTCCCCTTATCCATTGTCTCTGTCCCTTCTGTACCGTAACAGAAGACCGGACCACAACCGATGAGCACCAGCATGAGCACCACCGACCCATTCCAGGAACTCGTGGACGCTGTCCATCGATCACTTCCATTCATTCCACCAGCGAGCACTTCCGCAAACAACACCGCATCTCCCTCTGCACCCGTCTACGCCAGTCCCATGGCCAGACCAGCGCCCTACTCTGGCCTGGCGGAGGACTGCAATGGATTTCTGCTACAATGTTCGCTGGTCCTGGAGATGCAACCGCTCCTCTATCCTGACGATAGGTCCAAGGTGGCATTTATCATCTCGCAACTAAGGGGTAAGGCCTTACAGTGGGCAGAAACCTTGTGGACCCAGGATAATCCCATTGTCCAAACTTTGGCAGGCTTCATAGCCCATTTCAAGGACGTCTTCGGGAAACCTGCTTGGGATACCTCCCTAGGTGAGCAACTTTACCACTTGAAACAAAATAAGATGCCGATCAATGAGTATGCCCTTCAGTTCAGGACCCTAGCTGCCGCCAGCGGATGGAATGAGCAATCGCTGCTCACCACCTATCGTCAGGGTTTGGATCCCCGTGTGCGGTTGCATCTCGCTGCATACGAGGACACCATCGGGCTCGAACGCTTCATCCAATTGTCTATCCGCTTCGCCACTCGTATGCAGTCGTGCCTCGAAGAGCACCAGGGCCAGGAACTACTCCTTTCCTCCTTCCGTCAGCCAGAGTCCGTCAGCCCTCCAGAACCAGCCCCAGAACCCATGCAAGTACAGCAAACACGGCTAACCCAGGGGGAACGTCGGAGACGGCTGGTCCAGGGTCTATGCCTGTACTGCGGTACTATGGGGCATCCCATTACTCAATGCCCTATTCGTCCTAATCGTCCTGTGGTGAGTGCTATCGTTCCATTTCCACATAATATGCAGCCTCTCACCACTATTGTGAACTTAACTGCTGCCGGCGTTACCCTTCCAGTTTCTGCCCTCCTCGACTCTGGGTCAGCCGGCAACTTCATCTCGGGCGCCCTCTGCCGTCAGCTTCGCCTCAAGACCACAGCTACACCCACAACTTACCAGATCCACTCGGTAACGGGGAAACCCCTCAGCCGACGGCAAGTTCGGTCCGTCACCGTCCCCATCCAGCTCCAAGTGGGGATATTACACACGGAACAACAACAACTGCTGGTTCTGGAGGACTCCACCGCTGACGTGATCCTAGGGCGTCCCTGGTTAGTGCAGCACAATCCCATCATCTCCTGGAAGTCCGGCGAAATCCTGAAGTGGGGCGATAGCTGTTTCCGGGGTTGTTTTTGGGCTCTCCCTGTTCCCCCTACTCCAAACTCTAGGAAGATGTCCGTGTGTTCCACCTCCATCGAGAGCCCGGTTGAACAACGTTCGGTAGATATACCATCTTGCTACGCCCCCTTCAGCGATGTCTTCTGCCCCCAGCGAGCATCCAAGCTGCCTCCACATCGGCCATGGGACTGTGCCATCGATCTGCTTCAGGGTGAGTCAGTGCCCCGTGGGAAGATTTACCCATTGTCACTCCCGGAGGAGAAGGCCATGGAAGACTACATCAAGGAGGCGCTCGACCAGGGTTACATCCGACCGTCTACATCCCCTGCTGCTTCCAGCTTCTTTTTCGTGGCCAAAAAGGACGGAGGCTTGCGGCCCTGTATCGACTACCGAGCACTCAATAAAATAACTGTCAAGTTCCGTTATCCCCTTCCTCTCGTCCCAACAGCGCTGGAACATCTCCGAGGTGCCACTGTCTTCACCAAGTTGGACCTCCGCAGCGCCTACAACCTCATCCGAATACGCGAGGGGGACGAATGGAAGACAGCCTTCGTGACTCCTACGGGCCACTACGAATACCTCGTCATGCCCTATGGATTAGCCAACGCCCCCTCCGTATTCCAGGATTTCATCCACGAGGTGCTCCGGGAGTTTCTCCACAGATTCGTTCTGGTCTACATCGACGACATCCTGATCTACTCCCGGAACCTGGCCGAACATCACCACCACGTTGCGGAGGTCCTGCAACGCCTGAGGGACTTCCAACTCTATCTCAAAGCCGAAAAATGTTCCTTCCATCAGCCCTCAGTGCAGTTCCTTGGGTATAACATCGATAGCAGTGGCATCCGGATGGACGAGGGGAAGGTGGAGGCCATCAGGAACTGGCCTATTCCTACCACCATAAAAGAACTCCAAAGGTTTCTGGGATTCGCAAACTTCTACCGTCGCTTCATTCTCAATTACAGCATCATCTCCTGCCCTCTCACGCAACTCCTCCGTTGCAAGCCCAAGTCTCTGTCCTGGACTCCAGCGGCCACGAAAGCTTTCGATGCTCTCAAGGATGCATTCACTTCGGCTCCCCTCCTAGTGCATCCAGACCCCACGAAAGCCTTTGTAGTGGAGGTAGACGCCTCCACCACAGGAGTGGGAGCCGTTCTTTCACAGCAGCAGGGAACACCCAGCCGCCTCCATCCATGTGCCTTCTTCTCCCGGAAACTCAACCCGGCGGAGGTAAACTACGATATGGGTAACCGGGAACTGCTGGCCATTAAGATGGCCCTGGAAGAGTGGAGGCATTGGTTGGAGGGTTCCCAGCTCCCTTTCTTGGTCCTCACTGACCATAAGAACCTTGAATATCTCAGGGATGCAAAGAGACTCAATCCCCGGCAGGCCCGGTGGGCCCTGTTCTTTACACGATTCAATTTCACAATTTCCTATCGACCAGGACCCAAGAATGTAAAGGCAGACGCTCTCTCCCGTCTCTACAGTCCAGAAGAGTACTCCAAAAAAGCCGAGCCCATCATCCCTGAGAAACTGTTCGTGAGTCCCATCACCTGGTCCGAGGAGACCTTGCCCTCCTCCAATGTCTCCACCAATGCTCCGCCGGGTTGTCCACCAGGCTCACAGTATGTCTCACGAGCACGGCGCACTCCCCTCATTCACACCTCCCACTCGTCTTTGGGCACTGGCCACCCGGGGGTCAATGAAACCCTCTCGTTGCTGAAGGAGCGCTTCTGGTGGCCCAATATGGCATCGGACGTCAGAAGGTACGTGAGGGGATGCCAGGAATGCGCCATCTCCAAAAGCCCAAGACATCTTCCCTCCGGCAAACTCCATCCTCTGCCCGTTCCCAACCGTCCGTGGTCACACCTAGGGGTAGACTTCATCACAGACCTTCCCGTATCCGGAGGTCAGACCTGTGTACTAGTGGTAGTGGACAGATTCTCCAAGTCCTGTCGACTGATCCCGTTAAAAGGACTACCCACGGCCATGGAAACGGCTGAACTTATGTTTAACAAGATTTTTAGATATTATGGTATCCCAGAGGACATCGTCTCTGACAGAGGACCTCAATTCATCTCCCGGGTATGGAAAGCGTTCTTCTCTCTCCTAGGTGTGACAGTCAGCCTCTCTTCCGGCTATCACCCACAGACCAACGGGCAGACGGAGAGGAAGATTCAGGAGATCGGTCGCTTCCTCCGTACCTTCTGTCACGGCCACCAGGACTCCTGGAACCAGTTCCTGGGCTGGGCCGAGTACGCACAAAACTCCCTACGGCAGTCTACCACCGGTCTAACTCCATTCCAGTGCGTGCTCGGGTACCAGCCCCCATTGTTCCCTTGGTCCGGGGAACCGTCGGATGTTCCAGCTATAGACTACTGGTTCCGGGAGAGCGAGAGGGTCTGGGACTCTGCACATCACCAGCTTCAACGGGCCCTGCGCAGACGCAAGATGACAGCCGACCTTCGTCGCTCCAACACTCCCTCCTTCCAACCGGGTCAGAAGGTCTGGCTGTCCACCAGGGACATCAGGTTGCGTCTGCAATGCAGGAAGCTCAGTCCCAGGTTCATTGGCCCTTTTCCCATCGTGAAGCAGATCAACCCAGTCACATATCAACTCCAACTCCCTTCACAATATCGCATTCATCCTACATTCCATGTGTCACTATTAAAACCTCACTTTCCCTCCGTTTCCATTCCCACAGAGCCTGGCGCAGCCGAAGAGACCCCCCTCCCACTCATCGTGGAGGACGGTACGGCCTACCAAGTGAAGGACATCCTGAACTCCCGGTGCCGTGGTGGTATTCTAGAGTATCTGGTGGACTGGGAGGGCTACGGTCCCGAGGAACGCTCATGGGTACCTAGAAACGACATCCTTGACCCAAACCTGCTCGAAACCTTCCATGCTTCTCACCCCAACACACCTGCACCCAGAGGCAGAGGCCGACCACCACGACGTCGGGGGTCCGCGGCCCTCAGGAGCAGGCCGTGGAGGGGGGGGGTAATGTCACAGATCCGTCAGGCTCCCACGTCACTCAATCACAGCGCACGCCTTCCCCTGAGTATTGATCACGCGCACCTGCACCTCATCAACACACCAATCACCACCAGTACTTAAGGCACACACACACTCACAGTCACTGTCCGGTCTCGTTTGTATGTTGGTACATACCTCTATGCTAAACTTCAAGGACTTGCTTTATGCTACTTACCTTCTCCCGTTATTCCCTTAAGCCTCCAGCGTTCCAGCCTTGTGTGTGTGCGTGTCTTCATCTTCTCTTCAGCTCCAACTCTCTCTCCAGCGATCTCCTCTCCAAACCTTCCCAACGATCACCTCGAGATATCATCATCCACCACTCACGATCATCTACACTCTCCACCTGCACATCCGTCAGCCGCTGCTCTGCTCAATAAACACCACTTCCCCTTATCCATTGTCTCTGTCCCTTCTGTACCGTAACACCTTTGGAGTGGACTTTGAGCTTTGTAACTTTTCAGATCTTTTTATGCTTAAACAGCAACATTACAGACTAACTAAAGTTGAAAAAGTGAAAAAGCATAATAGGACCCCTTTAAAGAAAATTAAGCCTATTTTTGTATAAATATTTTAAAAGGTCAAAAAACACTCTAGCGTGTGCTAGAGACCACTGGACTTGGAAGAGCTGAGAGCACCAGACTTGAGACCATCAGACTTGGAAGCACAGAGACCTTAGGACCACCGGACTTGGAAGCACAGAGACCTTAGGACCACCGGACTTGGGACCACCGGACTTGGGTGTGCAGAGACCACTGGACTTGGAAGCGCTGAGAGCACCAGACTTGAAACCACTAGTCTTGGAATCACAGAGACCTTCGGACTTGGGGCCACTGGACTTAGAAGCCCAGAGGTGGGCCAGTGGCTTTTGTGGCTATTGTCGCACATAGCAGACCACCCCCCACACCAAAAAAATAATTTTTAGGGGAAGGGTCCCCCTCTACCTCCCCCACAGTAAAGGAGGAACCACTCAACAGCAGGGCGTAGTCCAGAAACTCAGCCAGCAACCCTCAAGGACCATAATGGATGAGTATGGATTGGAAGTTTATTGAATCAGTAACAATAAAAGTCAATAAGGGCGAAATCTGGGAGGTCCGTAAGATATGCAAGGTCCAAGAAGTCTCTGGTGGGACTCGGAATTCGGCGTCTTACTGCTGGATTCATGGTTGGTCTGGTGTTCTGTAACGCTGGGTGCTCCAGAGATGATAAAAAGAGTAGGATCCAAGTTCCGTATTGGTGGTTTATTAATAAAATAGCAAAAGTAATCCAAACAAAGGCCAAACAGAGTAAATCAACACAGTGAAAGGCAGGCAGAAACAGAAACCCACACACGATATATCCATGAAGGAAAACACCAGACCAAGAACATGGGAAAACTCTGAGGTTTAAATACACAAGATAACAAGGGGCTAATACAGGACAGGTGAAGTTGATTAATTGTCTTGGAAACTAACTAGGGTTGCTATGCAGACAAACAAGGGTAACTATAGAAACAAACAAGGTACAAAGCAAACAGGAACTAAACACAGGAAGTGAACAGAAACACTAGGATGAGAAAACACTTCTACTTAAAAGTCCTTAAACACAGGAATCATGACTGGAATTACTGACGACTTTAAGGCAGTTCAGAATTGATTTTTTCTTTTGGGAGACAAAAACTCCATTTATCTGCACTTTGATCTTTGAAACTTTGCAGACCATTTACATTCACAAACATGTATATTACACACGACATGATAGGTAATATCTGAAAAGCATAATAGAGGCCCTTTAATGGTCCTCAAACAGGCCCCATTTTCTTAAAGAAAAACATAGTTTCTTTAAATTTTGGACTGAAATTTGTCCTGGACATGTGCTTGATGGGTTTTGTGAGAGTCATTATGTGTTTCAATTTTCAGTGTTCACATCTGACGCTGACTTTAAAAGCAGTTTATGGCCCCATCTCTCTGTCTTTTGCTTGGTTTCTCTCTTTCTTTCTCTTTCATGCGATACATCACGACTCAACACCCACAGCTCTCTAATTCTCTGCCTGAAAAAATAGAAATCCTTTCGCAGTCTGGTTCTTAAAATCTAAGCCTACACCAAAATCAATTCACTGCAATCCTTCTACAGTCCCTGTCAACAGATTCCCATTATTTGGGAATGTTTTATCATGTAAAAATGTCACAACAAAATGTTGTCAAAATATGATTGTGCCATTATGCAAGTAGAAATATCTGAATAAATATATAAATATCTGTAAATGTATAAATATAATTTTAGACACATTAAAGGGGTCCTATAATGCCCTTTTCACAAGATGCAATACAAGTCTCAGGTGTCCCCAAAATGTGTCTGCAGCAAAAAATACACCACAGATTATTTATTATAGGATGTTTTGAAAGCCCCTATTGGGTGGTAGAATGCTGCTTTTGTGTCTCTTTAAATACAAATGAGCTGCTGCTCCCCACCCCCTTTTCAGAACAGGGCGGAGCCATTACAGCTCGCGCTAGTTTGGATAAATGACAACAACAACTGGAGAACCTCACACAGCCAGTAGAATTTGCAAAGATGGATAAATACCAACTTCATTTTCAGTGCCGCATCGTTAAAATAGGGCCCTTCATGAGTGAGTCAATGAGCCCTGTTTAAACTATCTAAGCACATGGTCTAAAGCGCACGGCACAAGTGCACTTAGGGTGTGTCCGAATCCACTTTTGCTAGTTTAACAATGGGAAAAATGGTTGTCCCTATTCTCTTAATGAGTCATGGGTGTGTTTTGGGCATAATGTGCAATAAACCAATCAGAGTCTCATCTCCCATTCCCTTTAAAATCCAGGTGTGCTTTCTCTATGGCGGATTCGCTATTTACATGGCGGAATTTGCGAGCGGAAAGACTGAACACTTCTCCAGAGAGGAATCCTTTTATTTTTAATATTTAAAAATGTTTGTGTGCTGCTGCGCGTCCCTGTGTGTGTAATAAGCAGAGTGTGCGCACGTTGTGCTCCCACCTATAGGCGCATATTACGAACACGGCCTTTAAATAACACAAAAAATACTGCCTTTTCAGTTTCTCAAAATAGCAACGCGCCAACAATGCGCCTGAACACACCTGGTTTTTAGACCAGCACGCCCATGGGTGAACAGATGGGCGCCAGTGCATTTGCTATTTAAACAATGTGGTGCTGGACTTGAAAATGATAACTGCGTTGGGCTGAAACTAGCAAAAAAACACTTGCATCGTGCCTGGCGTCGCATTACACCGGGTGTATGATAGGGCCCATTGAATCATTCATTCAAACCGATTTGTAAAAAAAATAAAAATAATTACATTTTGTAGAACTACTATTAAATGATATGTTATTTTCTTTAGTTGTCTATTCAGAATCATGGGAGAATCATAATTCTCAATTTGTCCATAATTGTGCAGCTCTAATCTATAGACGCAAACATTTACATTGGTAATCACCCAAAAAGGATAATTTGAAACAAAAGTTTAACAAACTTTTTTGTTAGCACATAGCACATTTTGTCTGATTTTGACCGATCTCCACATAGCACACTGTATGTGCTAACTTGCAAAGAAAATGTACAAAAATATAAACGCAGTTAAGGATAATAAATAATGTCATTAATAAATTGTATAAAATGCCAACGTATACAATGTGAAAACTTACCCTGACCTAACAATGCTGAAAAAGCTTTCAGCTAAAATCTACCTTCACTATATAGTTAACTCTTGTCTGAATGTATTATTTTATTTTTTACAAACAGATATTGCAAAAATATGATATTGGAGTTCACAAAAACATTCAAATAATTTATACCATTCTTAATAATAGTTTGATTTATTTTTGCATCAACCATAGATATACATATTGTGTGGCAACTAGTCCCTGCCTCACCTTTATGATTTTTATTTTGTCTCTGCTATAGTCTTCAGGTGTACTTAAAGAAAATGATTAAATTGCGCCTAAAATGCAATTCAAATGTAACATCATTGTTTTGAATTAAAAATTGTGTGTGTGTGTGTGTGTGTGTGTGTTGAAGGCTCAGTGTAATACAGTTTGAATGGTCATGTATTATACATCTAGTGTTTCTCCAGGACCTTTCATCTTCTCACTGAGTTTTGTGAGAAGCTAAAGGATGGCCGATGTGAAAGTCATCCGCCAGTGGGACATTCTGCGTGAATGAACCAGGCGTGATGTGCTTTGAGGGAGGCCAAAGCAGCCTCTTTGAACAGCTCTTTTATCTATTCTCTTTCAGTAACATCATTTTTAAAAGGTTATTGCTGTCTGCTGATTAAATTGCATAGATATTTAATCAGACATCTAAAGCATTTGATGTAACTATAAGTCTTCAATGAATTTGGACCACTGATAGTGTGCTTTTATTTTCATGCGCTGTCTGCAATGTTTTAGCTCTCAATTTACTTAATTATGAAAATCAGGTAACTATGCAAACCCAAAATGTAGTTAATACAGTTTGCGTGGCACAATGTCTCATGTTGCATGTTGTTCTGAGTACTAGATTGCTGAGGATACCATACTTTACTGAGATTTTACAGCTCCGACACTGTGATGTAGTCTCCTAAATATGAAAGTACACTCGTCTGCACCACGCATCTGGATATATTCTTGGTTATAAAATTACCATGATTAATAGAAAATGTACACAAATAACATTCTGTTTACCGTCTACTGTCTATGAGTAATAGAGCGCAACAGTGAACACCCACTTTTTCAGACATTATTTTTAAACTATGAACCAAACCAACCAGGTTGTTTATTATTGGACTTTCTTCAGCATTATGGGTAGTGTAGTTGTACACCTTTAAGATTAAGCTAAAATTACACTGGCTTCAGGTAGGTCTGTCTAAAAAGTTTATACAGAATTATTAAGAATGAACTTGTGAAAGTGTATGGGATTTTTACTTCCTGAAGCTGACTGTTACATTCTAACGAGTGCAGAATCTCTGGATCAAAACACAAGCGAAGAAGCAGAAACAAGGGATAGAAGAAAAAAATTATCGTGATTTTAATGGTAAAAATGCTACGGTTAAAAACAGTTAACTGGTTAACAGAAAGTTTCCGTACTATATACAGTGAATAACTAATAGATCTAACCTTGCATTTAATGTAATTTTACAGTAAAATACCATTACATTTACAGTTTTTGGAAGTGAAAAAGAACAAGTCGTGTAATTTACAGTGAAAAAACGTAAATTGACATTCCCAGAATTCCCTGAGTGACATTTCACATTTGATGTATTTTCATTAAAATAACTGTTTCTTCTTAGTTTTTTCTAATCAGTTATGTACATTAGGGTTTTATGTTACATGTAATGCTGTTAAATTAATGTATATTGCATTTTTAAAATTTCATGTGTGTTAACATGATGGTGTTTAGTGTTTGCGTGAATGACACTGTGCACCTTCTATTTATTAGTATTGTCCTCCTAAAAGCTGCTTGTGATAAGCTTTGATTCATCATGTGACTCTCATCACCTCTGTGATTGGTGGTTGTCAGCATATATCAAAGGTACATAACAGATTTTAGTATTTCAATAGGTTGGTAATTTAACATTATTTCAGTTAATGAAATATGGTTATTTACTGTAAATGTAACTTAAATCTGTAAAACCTAAAATGTTGCTACCGTATTTTTTATGGTAAAGTTCTGGCAACCACAGCTGCCAGATTTTACGGGGATTTTTTTTACACTGTACGCTCATGTAAGTTAACGCGGTCATCAAACATTAAACAGCACATAAATCAGAACTACCTAACGTTACTGAATGAAATCTTGAACTCATGAAGCAGAAACGACTGTGAAGCTTTGGGGGTGTTGATGACTCAATCTACTCCATCTGTGTTTTGATCATCGTTCTGAATCCGCTCCGGACGTAGTCTTTGACAAAAATGCATTTTAAAGTGAATTGTGGCTGATGTAAATAGTGTTTTGCAAATAATATATATATATATATATATATATATATATATATATATATATATATATATATGTATACACTCACCTAAAGGATTATTAGGAACACCATACTAATACTGTGTTTGACCCCCTTTCGCCTTCAGAACTGCCTTAATTCTACGTGGCATTGATTCAACAAGGTGCTGAAAGCATTCTTTAGAAATGTTGGCCCATATTGTTAGGACAGCATCTTGCAGTTGATGGAGATTTGTGGCATGCACATCCAGGGCATGAAGCTCCCGTTCCACCACATGGAATATTGGGTTGAGATCTGGTGACTGTGGTGACATTTTAGTACAGTGAACTCATTGTCATGTTCAAGAAACCAATTTGAAATGATTCGAGCTTTGTGACATGGTGCATTATCCTGCTGGAAGTAGCCATCAGAGGATGGGTACATGGTGGTCATAAAGGGATGGACATGGTCAGAAACAATGCTCAGGTAGGCCGTGGCATTTAAACAATGCCCAATTGGCACTAAGGGACCTAAAGTGTGCCAAGAAAACATCCCCCACACCATTACACCACCACCACCAGCCTGCACAGTGGTAACAAGGCATGATGGATCCATGTTCTCATTCTGTTTACGCCAAATTCTGACTCTACCATCTGAATGTCTTAACAGAAATCGAGACTCATCAGACCAGGCAACATTTTTCCAGTCTTCAGCTGTCCAATTTTGGTGAGCTCGTGCAAATTGTAGCCTCTTTTTCCTATTTGTAGTGGAGATGAGTGGTACCCGGTGGGGTCTTCTGCTGTTGTAGCCCATCCGCCTCAAGGTTGTGCGTGTTGTGGCTTCACAAATGCTTTGCTGCATACCTCGGTTATAACGAGTGGTTATTTCAGTCAAAGTTGCTCTTCTATCAGCTTGAATCAGTCGGCCCATTCTCCTCTGACCTCTAGCATCAACAAGGCATTTTCGCCCACAGGACTGCCGCATACTGGATGTTTTTCCCTTTTCACACCATTCTTTGTAAACTCTAGAAATGGTTGTGTGTGAAAATCCCAGTAACTAAGCAGATTGTGAAATACTCAGACCGGCACCAACAACCATGCCACGCTCAAAATTGCTTAAATCACCTTTCTTTCCGATTCTGACATTCAGTTTGGAGTTCAGGAGATTGTCTTGACCAGGACCACACCCCTAAATGCATTGAAGCAACTGCCATGTGATTGGTTGATTAGATAATTGCATGAATGAGAAATTGAACAGGTGTTCCTAATAATCCTTTAGGTGAGTGTATATATACTGAATGTCAGAATGGGAAAGAAAGGTGATTTAAGCAATTTTGAGCGTGGCATGGTTGTTGGTGCCAGACGGGCCGGTCTGAGTATTTCACAATCTGCTCAGTTACTGGGATTTTCACGCACAACCATTTCTAGAGTTTACAAAGAATGGTGTGAAAAGGGAAAAACATCCAGTATGCGGCAGTCCTGTGGGCGAAAATGCCTTGTTGATGCTAGAGGTCAGAGGAGAATGGGCCCACTGATTCAAGCTAATAGAAGAGCAACTACGACTGAAATAACCACTCGTTACAACCGAGGTATGCAGCAAAGCATTTGTGAAGCCACAACACGCACAACCTTGAGGCGGATGGGCTACAACAGCAGAAGACCCCACCGGGTACCCCTCATCTCCACTACAAATAGGAAAAAGAGGCTACAATTTGCACGAGCTCACCAAAATTGGACAGTTGAAGACTGGAAAAATGTTGCCTGGTCTGATGAGTCTCGATTTCTGTTGAGACATTCAGATGGTAGAGTCAGAATTTGGCGTAAACAGAATGAGAACATGGATCCATCATGCCTTGTTACCACTGTGCAGGCTGGTGGTGGTGGTGTAATGGTGTGGGGGATGTTTTCTTGGCACACTTTAGGCCCCTTAGTGCCAATTGGGCATCGTTTAAATGCCACGGCCTACCTGAGCATTGTTTCTGACCATGTCCGTCCCTTTATGACCACCATGTGCCCATCCTCTGATGGCTACTTCCAGCAGGATAATGCACCATGTCACAAAGCTCGAATCATTTAAAATTGGTTTCTTGAACATGACAATGAGTTCACTGTACTAAAATGGCCCCCACAGTCACCAGATCTCAACCCAATAGAGCATCTTTGGGATGTGGTGGAACGGGAGCTTCGTGCCCTGGATGTGCATCCCACAAGTCTCCATCAACTGCAAGATGCTATCCTATCAATATGGGCCAACATTTCTAAAGAATGCTTTCAGCACCTTGTTGAATCAATGCCACGTAGAATTAAGGCAGTTCTGAAGGCGAAAGGGGGTCAAACACAGTATTAGTATGGTGTTCCTAATAATACTTTAGGCGAGTGTATATATAAACCTTTTTTAGATGGAAAGGAGGCATGTGCTGAAAAGTTTAATGAATTCATAGTTCTTAAATACACTGTAAACCCGAATAAATTTTTTTTTAGGTAATTGGTTACATACATTTTTTTGAGTTATGATGTTCCCAATTTTAAGTAAGCAGAACTATCAAGTTTTGAGTTTGTAGTACTCATGCATGTTAATTTCTCCTAACTTGAAGTACTGAGTTAGCTAAATCATACATTTTGATAGCAATTAACATAAAATATTTAGTTAATTAACTTTTTTATTTTGAGTTCTTGCAAATCAAATGAGGTATTATTATCGTCACACCCTCCTCGGACTGGACGCTCACGCGGGTTGAGGACACGCAACAGGAACGAGGGCAGTTGACAGTGAAAAGTGACAAACCATACACTGCGAGTTGATTAGGTAATGTCAAGTCAAGTCAAGTCAACTTTATTTATATAGCGCTTTTTACAATGCAGATTGTTTCAAAGCAGCTATACAGTGTTAAACAGGAAAATAATGAACAGAATTTGATTCGGCTGTACAGCCGCTCTGGAGAAAACGGTGATGTCATCAGCTCATTTCAATTATCATATATATTCAAGTAATGTAGTTGATATAATTTAGTTTAGTAATTAAATTTATTTGGATATTTATTTGAAAATTTACTGTCCCCAACTGAGCAAGCCAGAGGCGACAGTGGCAAGGAACCAAAACTCCATCAGGTGTCCTAATGGAGAAAAATAAACCTTGGGAGAAACCAGGCTCAGTCGGGGTGCCAGTTCTCCTCTTGCCAATTAACAAACAGTGTATGTTTATTATTTTGGCAGCCTAATAGGTCAGAAGTAATATTAGATCGGATTATTCGAAAGATCGGAGGCATCACGCCGGGTTTATTGAGGATGGCGTGTCGATTAAACCATTATTAAATAGGAATATTCGAAATATCGGAGTCATCACGCCGGAGATGGATCCATTGAGGATGCCATGTCGATGAGCAATTTCAGAGGGTAGACTAATTGACACGGTCTCTGCAGACACTTCAGGGATGCGTTGGTAATATCTGGGCGCTGGTCCACCATCTGATCTGGATACGGGCCGGATCCGGCTGACTGCAGTAAACCTCGGGATAAACAGAGAGACTAGCATTAGCGTAGATGCCATTCCTCTTATGATGTAACGAGTACATCAGGTGTTATGGGAAGTGTTCCCGGTTCCGGCTGACCTAGTTAATGCAGCCTAACAATTAGAATAGAATATAAATTAAAAATGTTTTATGTGTATGCCATAGTAAAGAGATGCGTTTTTAGTCTAGATTTAAACTGACAGAGTGTGTCTGCTTCCCGAACAATGCTAGGAAGGCTGTTCCAGAGTTTGGGTGCTAAATAGGAAAAGGATCGACCGCCTGCAGTTGATTTTGATATTCTAGGTATTATCAACTGGCCAGAGTTTTGAGACCGCAATAGACATGATGGAGTATAATGCGTTAAGAGCTCGCTCAAGTACTGGGGAGCTAAACCATTTAGTGATTTGTAAGTAATTAGCAAGGTTTTAAAATGTATGCGATGTTTAATAGGGAGCCAGTGCAGTGTTGACAGAACCGGGCTAATATGGTCATACTTCCTGGTTCTAGTAAGAACTCGAGCTGCTGCGTTTTGGACCAGCTGCAGTTTATTTATTAAGCGAGCGGGGCAACCACCCAGTAGTGCATTACAATAATCTAGCCTTGAGGTCATGAATGCATAAACTAACTGTTCAGCATTTTGCATTGAAAGCATATGCCGTAATTTAGATATATTTTTAAGATGGTAGAATGCAGTTTTACAGATGCTAGAAACGTGGCTTTCAAATGAGAGATTGGTATCAAAGAGCACACCCAGGTTCCTAACTGACGACGAGGACTTGACAGAGCAGCCATCAAGTGTTAGACAGTATTCTAGGTTACTACATGTGGAGTTTTTTTGTCCAATAATTAAAAATTCAGTTTTTTCTGAATTAAGTTGCAGGAAATTACTAGTCATCCAATTTTTTATATCAGCTATGCATTCCGTTAATCTTGTGAATTTGTAAGTTTCGTCAGGACGTGAAGAAATATAGAGCTGAGTATCGTCAGCATAACAATGAAAACTAACGCCATGCTTCCTAATGATATCTCCCAGTGGTAGCATGTACAGGGTGAAAAGCAACGGTCCTAGCACTGAGCCCTGCGGTACTCCATATTGAACTTGTGATCGGTGTGACATCTCTTCATTTACTGCTGCAAACTGAAAACGGTCAGATAAGTATGATTTAAACCATGCCAATGCAATTCCACTAATGCCAACATAATTTTCGAGTCTATTCAAAAGAATGTTGTGGTCGATGGTATTGAATGCAGCGCTAAGGTCGAGTAACACTAACAGAGAGATACAACCACGATCGGATGATAAGAGTAAATCATTTGTAACTCTAATGAGAGCAGTCTCAGTACTATGATGTGGTCTAAATCCTGACTGGAAAACCTCACAGATACCATTTTTTTCTAAAAAGGAGCATAATTGTGAGGACACTGCCTTTTCTAGTATTTTTGACAGAAAGGGTAGATTTGAGATTGGCCTGTAATTGACTAATTCTGTAGGGTCAAGTTGCGGTTTTTTAATAAGTGGTTTAATAATAGCCAACTTAAAAGTTTTCGGTACATATCCTAAAGTCAAGGATGAATTAATGATATTAAGAAGAGGATCTATGACCTCTGGAAGCAACTCTTTTAGTAGTTTAGTCGGTATAGGGTTGAGCATACATGAGTTGGTGGCCTATATACAGTAGCCAACACAAATGTTAAACAGGATTTATCAATTTCACTACATAACGTTACGTAAAGCACCAAAATTTCAAAATAATAGACTTCTGAGTAATACTGAAGATATTATTATAAATTACAGCAACACCTCCCCCTTTACCTTTCAGACGCGGCTCGTGTTTATAACAATAATCTTGTGGGGTGGATTTATTTAAAGTAATGTAGTCGTCAGGTTTTAGCCAGGTTTCTGTCAAACACAGCACATCTAGATTATTATCTGTAATCATATCATTAACAATAAGCGTTTTAGAGGAAAGGGATCGAATATTCAGCAGCCCGAGCTTTATCATTTGTTCATCTGTATTATATCTGTTGTTTATTTGTTGGACATCAATTAAATTTTTACCGTTGAATAGTTTTGGTGGTTTTTTGTATTTACTAATTTGTGGAACAGACACAGTCTCTATGTGATAATAGCTAGGTGAAAGAGTCTCTATGTGCTGGGATTTATCTGACTTCTGTGACGCGAGACAGCTAGCAGACGGTCGGGTAAGCCAGTCCGTCTGTTTCCTGACCTGGGCCCTAGTTAGTCAAGGTTTAGCTTTAAGACTATGTGCCAAATTACTAGAGAGAAGAGCAGCACCACCCCAGGAGGGATGGATACCATCTCTTTTCAACAGGTCAGGTCTGCCCCAAAAGCTTTTCCAATTGTCTATGAACCCTATGTTATTTTGCGGACACCACTTAGACAACCAGCCATTGAGTGATGATAGTCTGCTAAGTATCTCATCACTCCTTTTAATGGGTAGGGGACCAGAGCAAAAAACCCGATTTGCCATCGTACTTGCGAGTTTACACACCTCTTTAATGTTAATTTTGGTGATCTCCGACTGGCGAAGTCGAACATCATTTGTGCCGACATGAATAATAATCTTAGAGAATTAATGATTAGCATTAGCCAGCACTTTTAAATTTGCTTTGATGTCAGGCGCTCTGGCTCCCGGTAAACATGTGACTATGGTGGCTGGTGTCTCTATTTTCACATTCCGTGTAATAGAATCGCCAATAACTAGGGCACTTTCAACAGGATTCTCAGTGGGTGCATCACTGAGTGGGGAGAACCTGTTTGATGTTCTAATCGGAACGGAAGAGTGTTTTTTTTGATCCGCGATTATGCCGTCTCACCATCACCCAGTTGCCCTGCTGCACGGGCTCTACAGCCGGAAACGAACAATGTACAGATTTCACTAAGCTAGTCGCATCCAAAGCAGTGTCTAAAGCTGTTTTGTTCTCACTACTCTCAAATAAAGTCTGGATGCGTGTCTCTAATTCTGAAATCTTCTCCGTCAGTCTGACTATCTCCTTACATTTATCACATGTGAAGCCCTGTTCACCAACGGAGACAGTTCACCAACGGAGACAGCGTTTTAGATTACATATTAATGTAAATATGTTTGCAATTTTTTATTGCTGATGCTTTTTAGATCGGGTAGAATCCTTGATCTCTGACCCAGTTTGTTTGCTGGCTTCCATGGCTGCAATTTGCTGTGTTTTCTGCCAACTGGCAACCTGGGGTGTCGAAATACTATTGGGTTTCCTAAATGTTTCATAAATCTCTGCAAACATATTATGGTATTTTTAGTACCATAGACTGTAAAAAAAGATCCCTTTCGTTGTAGTAAGTGAAGCCACCAATGTCTCAATATGGCGCTGACATCTTGAGTCTCGAGTCTGCGCAGTAGCGAGCAAGAAGTGGAGCCGCGATATCAAAGTCCTGCCCACAGTGGTGGAACTAGACTTTTATACATGGGGTGGCTGGGTGGTGGCCATGGCTACTTTAGGGGGTCCATAGACCGTGAAAGAATATTATGTGTAATACTTATTTGTTTTCATTGTTTTGACCGATGTAATATTGTATTATAATAAATAAGCTTCCAAAATTGTAGATACCAGTGAAAGTTCACAATTCTCGATTCCAACTGATATTCAACAGCAAAAACTACTAATATAAGCCTAATAATATAAATCTAAAACATTATTGAAAGTAATTCAGGTACAGAAACTGAATAATCAAACGTAAAATAACATTGCATAATCTTCACTGTATAAATTAAATATAGATTAATGCATGTTAAAACTAGCCACAAAAGTTATTCAGTCAAGATCAGTGGTTGATTTTTGTTCTTTAACTTTAATGACAGATGGCAGGAGGTAGGCTATAGGCTGCGGTCACTTTAAGACCAAATGCACAATATTGAATCCAGGAGGCCAAGGAGGCAATGCAAAACAGTAAATCTAGTCACCATATAGGCAAAAAAGTTCACTTCAAGAATGAAAAAAAGTGGCGTCGATGTGTTTTGCTGTAAGAACTGCACAACGGAAACAGAAAGGGCAATCTATATTATATATTTCCATAAGCACAGACTTTACACAGAAAGAAAAATACTGAAAAATGTGAATGGCGCGACAGGATTTTGAACAACTCTGCGCTTATGCGCGACCTCCTTTATTATTAATCATCTGTTTGGCAACTAACGTTAATATTCAACGGTAATACGTGAACAATGTGCCGCACGTCAAAAAAAATGCTTTTTTCAATAGGAGGTGAAATTAAAGTAGCGATAAAAATTTTGGGGTGGCACCCAGGGTGGACATTCAGATGTCAGGGGTCACCCTGGACCCCCCTCTGGCTCCGCCACTGCCCACTGACACTCAGCTCATTATGCTGGTGTGAAATAAACAGCTATGGAAATGTAGAGATTAAAGTTAAAGCTCCAATCTCCTCGAAAAGATCCAGAAAAAAAGTCAGTTGGTGCCTCAGTGACTACTTGACTCAAAAAAGCTGTCAATCATAACATCACCCCCCCTCCCCCATTTGAAGTGTAATTTGATTGTTTAATTTGTCTCATGTCCCATTACATTTCATGGAGAGGGTTTATGAGCCATACTGCATCCAGATCCAGCAAGCTGGGGGCGATCGATGCGCTTTGGCTTCACTTTTCAGGACTTGAGTGGCACGCTTGTTTAGTACGGGGTCAAAAAAAAAATGTTTAAGTCAAAAAAGGTTTTAAGTCACAGTACTACAGGACTAAGTTACAGCTTTCTTAGAAATATGTCTAGGCTTTTTATTTGATAATTCTCCTAATATTTTTCCCAGTTAATGCAATCTACCCGATCTTTTTTTTTTTCAGCTGGGGAGACTGTTCCTATTCTGCTCAAAAACCCTTAAACATCTTTTTATTTGATTGTTTGTTTTTCATTTACTATTCATCTCCCCTAAATGATAGTGCTCTCAAACAATGCATGCACAAATTATAATTGGGTTTGTGGTTTTATTTCACTGATTACTAATTGCATCTGTGTATTGGGGGATGCATTTTTATGTTTTCTATTTCAGTTTCCCAGTGATTGCCTCCATGTAAATGTCCATGTTTTTCACCAAAGCAAGTAATCAATTCAGAATCTTAAAATGATTTTATATTGGGGTAAAGTTGTAATGGATTTTAATGTATAATGAATTAAATCACACATTTATTTGAGCCTTACGACATGCTAAACAATAACAAGTAGTATGATTTCCAACAGATTGTGATTTAAAAAGGGGGAAAATATTATTAAATTATAATATTTAAAAATAATTTTAAAAAATGGTTACGGTTATGAATTTGTAGTAGCCATTAGACTGCATCATGATCCTTACAAATTTCCATATTTACCAGCGTCGCTCATGCATCGCATGAAAACACTTGTCAGATATATTACGATTAAATTATAATTTCAGATGAATTGTCCTTATTAGACCTTAATCCATGAGCAATTATTAAATCTGGGCAGGCCGGTGAATGCTGTTCCTATTTTGTCCTGAAACTGAACTATGTGACAATCTGTTTTTGCTAAGCTTGTGTGCATAATCTGATTCATTTCTTTTAGAGCGTGTTCTAACACAAGCACAATAAGCTCCTTATGTAATGGTTTGGCGAGAGAGAGTGTGAGTGTGGGCCTTGTAGAACATAAGCTTTGAATAACATCTTTTTTTGAACAATGGGTGGATGCCTTCAATAAAATGGCTCTCATTTCATCAGCAACACCGTGGGTGCTCTGTGCTCGCCTACTTCACAAGTGAATTTATGCTGTAGTTGATAATTATACAGCAATCTCACATATTAATATTGCAGGAAATATATTCAGCGCAGGGGAGGCAATGGAGGCAGTGCCTCCTCAAAAAAATGGATGAGAAAATAATCCATATTGCAATAATAAAACAATTAAAAAGTGTTTAAATCCCTCTTCTAAAGTAACACTGTCCAACAGTGACACCAGTGGGGGTCCGTGTCTCTCTTGCCTCCCCTGAGCCCATTGACTTTTAACAGACCCCCTTAAGTTTAGTGGGGGGTAATTGAGAATGAATGGGGGAAAGTAACATGAGAGGAGGCAATGCTACCATTGCGCTATGATTGGTTATAACTGGATATGATTGATTGGTTTGTGCGAAAAATCCCGCCTCTTGTTTAATAATGGGGTTGATGGGAAGATTAATTAAAAAGTAAGTAAACAACTCAGCCACTTAGATATCACCGCTTTGTCACATCAAAATCAAACTTGAAATGTCCTAATTGTGTGTTTTTTTTTTTTTTGTGAGCAATCACAATTAGCTTGGTGAAATTAAAGGTACATCTTCGTGTCTGTGACCAGTGTTTACCGAGCCTTATGATTGATGAAAATAAGTTGAAATAAGTATTAAAAAGAACAGCTGAACATCAGTTCACAAATAAAATATATAGTTTAAATTGTTACTGCATTTAGTTATTGTTTTGGAATAAATGTAAAAAAAAAACACTATCTTGATGAGATTTATACTTTGTTTTAATAAATAGAATATTAATTACAATGTAAATTTTTTTTATGTGACAACATTAAGTGTAACTGAATTTACATTTGTATATATATATATATATATATATATATATATATATATATATATACACTCACCTAAAGGATTATTAGGAACACCATACTAATACTGTGTTTGACCCCCTTTCGCCTTCAGAACCGCCTTAATTCTACGTGGCATTGATTCAACAAGGTGCTGAAAGCATTCTTTAGAAATGTTGGCCCATATTGATAGGATAGCATCTTGCAGTTGATGGAGATTTGTGGGATGCACATCCAGGGCACGAAGCTCCCGTTCCACCACATCCCAAAGATTATCTATTGGGTTGAGATCTGGTGAATGTGGGGGCCATTTTAGTACAGTGAACTCATTGTCATGTTCAAGAAACCAATTTGAAATGATTCGAGCTTTGTGACATGGTGCATTATCCTGCTGGAAGTAGCCATCAGAGGATGGGTACATGGTGGTCATAAAGGGATGGACATGGTCAGAAACAATGCTCAGGTAGGCCGTGGCATTTAAATGATGCCCAATTGGCACTAAGGGGCCTAAAGTGTGCCAAGAAAACATCCCCCAAACCATTACACCACCACCACCAGCCTGCACAGTGGTAACAAGGCATGATGGATCCATGTTCTCATTTTGTTTATGCCAAATTCTGACTCTACCATCTGAATGTCTCAACAGAAATCGAGACTCATCAGACCAGGCAACATTTTTCCAGTCTTCAACTGTCCAATTTTGGTGAGCTCGTGCAAATTGTAGCCTTTTTTTCCTATTTGTAGTGGAGATGAGTGGTAACCGGTGGGGTCTTCTGCTGTTGTAGCCCATCCGCCTCAAGGTTGTGCGTGTTGTGGCTTCACAAATGCTTTGCTGTCGTAGTTGCTCTTCTATCAGCTTGAATCAGTCGGCCCATTCTCCTCTGACCTCTAGCATCAACAAGGCATTTTCGCCCACAGGACTGCCGCATACTGGATGTTTTTCCCTTTTCACACCATTCTTTGTAAACTCTAGAAATGGTTGTGCCTGAAAATCCCAGTAACTGAGCAGATTGTGAAATACTCAGACCGGCCCGTCTGGCACCAACAACCATGCCACGCTCAAAATTGCTTAAATCACCTTTCTTTCCCATTCTGACATTCAGTTTGGAGTTCAGGAGATTGTCTTGACCAGGACCACACCCCTAAATGCATTGAAGCAACTGCCATGTGATTGGTTGATTAGATAATTGCATTAATGAGAAATTGAACAGGTGTTCCTAATAATCCTTTAGGTGAGTGTATTTATATATATATATATATATAAACTGAGGACTTTGCCTCCTCATTTCAGAAAACTGCACAATGTTACTACGCAGTAAGATTTGATATAATCACTGATACAAAGTGAGCGATTGTCGTGTCTCATTTAGTTTCTTTTTAATTTTCCTTATTATATTGTGTCATTGTTCTATTGTTAATTCGTTTTTACTT
The DNA here is from genome assembly GCA_039654625.1 of Rhinogobio ventralis. NCBI lineage: Eukaryota > Metazoa > Chordata > Actinopteri > Cypriniformes > Gobionidae > Rhinogobio > Rhinogobio ventralis. The sequence continues at coordinate 6,253,713 of CM077204.1, forward strand.
TGATTTGATGGTAATTAATTATGCATGTCTAAATTGAAGCAGTAATTAGGCTACTAAGTACAGTCCTTCATCTGTACGGAACAATAGGCTGATAATCATGTTTGCACACTGACTGTGCACATTATCAGCAGGGGAGGAAGAACACATGAATACTTTGCAAATCAAAGTTCAAATGAAGCATTACTAATTTTTGGCAAAGGATGCATTAAAAATACTGGGGATTACACATAAGGCTCAACAATAAAGACATCAGACATTCAGGTTTTTACTTGCTCTGCCAACATTTTTACTGGCTCTAGATAGATAGATAGATAGATAGATAGATGGATGGATGGATGGATGGATGGATGGATGGATGGATGGATGGATGGATGGATAGATGGAAGGATGGATGGATGAAAGGAAGGCAGGCAAGTCCTGGCCTCCATTTTTTCTTGTTTCAGAAGCTGTTTCACTCAGATATACAGTTGTAATAAAATGTATTCAACCCCCATTGCAAATCAGGTTTATTGGCAAAATGTACAGACTTTCAGCTGTTTGCAATGAACAAATCAAACAAACGTAATTGAATTAGCTCAACACAACAAATGTTTCAAGTGGTTTCCACAAATTCAACTGAAAATGCAACTTTTAATGACTTCTGCAGTCTCAAAATTATTCAACCCCTTCATGGCAAGCATATTTATTACTTAGTAGAGCACCCTTTTACCGTTATGACCTGCTGCAAACGAGAGGTATAACCGGACACCAGTTTCTGCCAGAGTTTCTGAGGAATATTAGCCCATTCCTCATGAGCAATGGCCTCAAGTTCAGAAATATTCTTGGGTTTGCGTGCTGCAAATGCCTTCTTTAAATCCCACCAGAGATTTTCTATGGGGTTCAAGTCAGGTGACTGTGGTGGCCACTGTAGTGTCTCCCAGGACTTCTGCAACCATGCCTTGGTGGAATTTGAGGTACAGCTTCAGCTTCCTCACTGAGTAATTTTGCATGGACAATACTCCGATATTAGCCTGATTAAGACAATTCTCTGATTAAGAAACTACCATGTAAACAGCAATTTCTAATGACCTTAATCCGGCTAAAGTCATACTCGAAGTAAACACAAAGATGTGAAGTATTCCTATTTTAGTCGCATTATCAAAAAGCGCATTATCGACATGTACACACCTTAATCTAACTATTAACTTTGTGTAGGAGTTTTCGCCGCATTTTGCAACAGGACACAGACGCATTTGACCATTTGACGGAAAACAAGAGAGCATGGCTTGGCTTCAAGCAACTTTCTCCCACCAGTCCTTACTTTGTACTGTCATCCAGTACCTCAAAGTTTGTTGCGGTGGCAGAGGAGGCCCGCTGCTGGAGAATTTTTATCCGCTGTAACGAATTAGCTCAGAGGGGAAATATTAATAATTATTCATAACTCATTATGATTATTCATTATGATTAATTATGAATATTTGAATCAGTTAAATTGATTAACTTGATGTAGCTACATTAACATTACAATCAATCAATCAGTTCATCCTATGAACGTTCAGTAGGCCTATTGATTATTAATTAATTCTAAGAAAAGGATATTTTTCCTGGCCACAGAAAAATAATTCTTCCTTTGTATTTACATAAGCGCTTAGAGTGCATACCAAGATCGATCATTTAAGGGACAATTTGTTTGCAGGCAGGGAGTCAGAACCAACATATATTGTGCACAAACTTTAATAACTAAATCGCGGACAAGATTAAACGGACATAAAACATACAGACACAAAACATATATGGCAAGAGGTAAAGTTAAAGTGGTTAGAAAAACCGGGTCAGTACAGATGGATGAAGTTATGCAAAGAGTCTAAACCTGGGATAACCATCCCTGATAAGCTCCTTTGTCTGAGCAAAGGAGTTTACAGTTTTACTAACTACACAGCGACTTGTATTTCTTAGTACATTACTTGCATTTGCCCGGGAAGGCGTCCAGATATACGGTCGCATGCGAAAGTCTTGATGGTTCCGTCCGATGGCTTTGCAGGGCGGATCGTTTCCTTCCGTGTTGAGCGAAGGAACGACAGTGAGCTTGCATGGTTGCTTTGACTCCATCGAGGTTGAGGAAGTTGCACACGCGATGAGGAGTTGGGCCTGCTGGCCTGCATCTGGTTTCCTGTCCCACACACACACGTGAGGCTGTGTGTGCAGGCCTTAACTGGCCTGGCCTGTTGGCCGGCCAGATAGACCGCCAAGATGATGCGTCGTCAGAGGGAGAAGAGAAGAGAGGGAGGAGAGAGCGTCTCTCTCTTAAGAGTCTTAGAGAAATCCCACCCTCGATGGTCGAGTTGCCCAATGGGATTGTTGGGATTTCCCAGCGGGAAATTCCTATGTGGGAGATTTATGGATCTTTGTTTCAAGCAAGATTCAATGGGCCTGTGCCCATATATACTCCAATTAATGCAACAAACACGCATTACTTCCTATGAGGAAGTGACATACATGAAAGTGTAAGTCGTAAAGAGAGCATTAATTTGATAGGAGACACGACATATATGAACTTACATGGACTAGTAAGTTGTTCATAAGACATGCATAAACTAAATAACATACAAGGGACACTTTACAAGACAGTTATATGCGTACATACAATGTCCTGGGGTGCATATTCATTTATAGACGGTTGGACTATAACTTGAGGCAAAAGCGTGTGTTTTACAGGCTTTGTGTCTTAACTATGGCCTTTTCCATGTGGCTCCATTTTTTAGGGCCATAAAACGTCTTATCAGTTGGTATCCAGGGTAACTGAGGACCTTTCTCTGTTGTGTTGGGGGAAGGTCTGTTACTGAGAACAGAGCATTTAAAACATATTTGTTAAATGTAACAGGCGATTATGTGTCTGATTTGCCTCAGTCGATACACCGCCGTCGTCTATTTGCATGTAAAGCATGACAAATAATTAACTGCACTTAAAGCTTTCGTAAAATTTGAAAATGAAACACCCAAAACTGTATATGGTATCATAATGAAGACGAACTGTATGTTGATACGTGAAATTCTGGAGGGAACGTCGGATGCCGTGGCATGGAGACGTAATGACGTGTGCCATTAATCGATCTATGTTCTATAACATGTAAAACGGGAACATGAACGGAATATTCTAAAAGCAACTCATGTAAACACCTTAATCAGAATATTGTCTTATTCAGAATAAGGCCAATAATTAGTTTACTGCTGTCCATGTAAACGTAGTCACTGACGGCATGACGCTTTCTCCTAGGATTTCCTAATATTTTAATGAATCCATCTTGGCTTCCACATGCCGCAGGTTTTCAGTGCCAGAGGATGCAAAGCAGAACATTACCGATCCACCACCATGCTTAACTGTAGGCAGAGAGTTCTTTTCAGCATATTCTTCTTCCTCCAGACATACACTCAAAAAAAACAAAACCTGTTGAACGAACTTAATTAAATTAAGGAAAACTTTTCCACGAAATGGAATTACATTTTTCCAACTAAATCTAATATGTTTGAAATGATTTGTTGTAAGATTGTTTGAGAGGGGTAGAACTGATGACCAAATGTGGACTGTGGGAACTGAATCAAACTATTTTATTTTATTTGTTTCTATAATAACTAATAACCAACACAACACTTGGTCACATGCTAAATGAAGTGTAACTTTTGTAGCATGCAAGTAACAGTCAAGTAAAATCACTTGTCCTCTGGCATTAGCACAGTTACAGCTCATTGAGAACAGACTTATTTCACGTAGCCACCCACAGCCTAACCACAAGGTCTACACTTCACAACAATGGTAACCTCAAAAATCAACATAACATAAACTCTTTTAAATGTTAAATATAACTGAACACCAAACTTTAACAGGTCTTTCCCATTATTAAAAACACATTAAACAGCACTTAATTTCAACATTTACTCTCTTTATCTATCCCTATGCAAAGCATGCTGGGAACTAGAAATACACTGGCCAGTTCAGTCAGCGCAACAGAAATGATTAATGTAGTTCCAACACAAATGGTTTAGGGCCGAAACGTTCCAGTTTGTTTCACTGCTCCACAGAACAGAATCCCAAAACTTATGTGGCTTATTTATATGATTTTAAGCAAATTGGAGCAGACTTTTCTGTGCTTTTGGGTGTACGTCTTGGAGTTCTGGCATGGAAACCGCATGTGCTTAGTATGTGCCTTACTGTGCAACCTGAAACCTCAGTGCCTGTTGCCACCAAGTCTTGCGGAGTCTTTTGCTGTCACTTGAGGGTTTTTCTGAACCTGCCTTCTCAGAAAATTTGGTTGCAGCCGTTGATAGCTTTTTTTTCTGCCCCGTCCAGGTACTGTAACCACTGTTCCTTTGACTTTGAACTTGCGAACTATGCTTCCAACTGTGTCTCTAGTAACATATAGTGCCTTCAATATCTTTTTGTATTCTGTTCCGTATTTGTGAAGGTTGATGATATCTTCTCTACTATTCTTTTGGCTTAGCCATATTTCTAACATGCAGTCAAATGTGACACTCAACAAACCTATCCAGTTCAGATATTTCATGTGTTTGAGCTCAAGCACACCTGGTGCAACTAATGAAGCCCTTGATTAGTAGCATCAGGTGTGCTTGAGAAAACACCTGTTTTGCAGATTTGTGCTGTTGTGAGGGATTCTATTCAGAGGGTTGAATAATTCATTAAAAGTCATTAAAAGCTGCATTTTCAGTTAAATTTTGGGAAACCACTTTAACATTTATTGTGTTAAGCTATTTCAATTACTTTTGTTTAAATTGTTCATTGCAAACAGCTGAAAGTCTGTGTGGAGAGGTAGACGAGCGAGAGACCGGTGCGTGATTGAGAATGAGCGTCACCTGCGAGGCACACCGGTCTCGAGTCCTCTCATGAGGGAGCTCGGAGTCATATAAGGACGAGCGACACCAGTGAAGGACGAGAGACGACCAGGCCTGGACTTTTTTGTTTATGTTTTATTATGTGTGTGCGTGGCAGCCGTCCATGAGGGGCTGCCCGCATTACTTTTGTTTTGTTTATTTATTTATTAAAGTCTTTTAAATGTTCGCCGGTTCCCGCCTCCTTCTTCCCTGAACTAAGAACCCCGTTACAGTCTGTAAATTAGGGATGTGACGGTGAGGAAATTTTCCCACCGGTTAATCGACGTGTGCCAACACAGGTAATACCGGTATCCCCGGGAGGGGGTGATGTTGGAGTTTTCCCTCTTTTGCACCTCATTTTTAAATCGTTAATTTGCAAAGCGAAAGTAAAATGCGGACGGCCACACAGGCATTTAAAACGGTGTGGAGCAAAGCAAATGTTTTCAATTAATTCCTTTGGAAGTTGAGCTTCCATAGGAATGAACTTAAAATGCTCATTCTGCTCCGCACCAATGGAGACGCACCATTGTGAATTGCCACGTGCATTTTACTTTCGTTTTAGAATTTACGCCAATTCCTGCTGCTGATTTGTGTAGCGACTCTCATTCTGCTCACACTGTATTGAGCAGACACTCAGTTTTTAATTGTAGTGTCTGTTCTCTAACTGAACTAAATGATTTTACTACTATAAAAAATCAAAACGACCATGGGGGGCAGTGCCGTGGTGGGCAAGTGATGTACACCGCTAACACCGTCAACACCAACTATGGCAGCAAGCCTACTGTAAATTTTGCCAATAGACCTGATTTGCAATGGGGGTTGAATAATTTTGATTACAACTGTATGTCACAATAGGGAAGAAAAGACTACACTTATAAAAATGAATAATTGAGGCTGTAAGTGTAACATTGTATAATTATATAATCACATTTCTTATCCTTACTAATCTAGACTAGACTTTGTAGACATGTGCATTTCCAACATACTATTTAAGTTACATTTACTTAAAATATTTACTGCTGGATTTGGCTGATGCAATGAACCCTTTTCACACAATGACAACATATTTTTCCATATTACATAAATCTAGCAATTTTTCCTCATATTTCATATTTGAGGGTAATTTTACAACAGTGTTGTCTACATCAGGCGTGACCGTTGTTATTTCGAGGATGTTTGCTGCTTGATCAATATTATATATTCAAATGAACATTTTGTCACAACTTAATTTTATTGTGTACAATCTACTTCCTGGGGATAAGGAGATTTCTAGTTCCCAGAATGCTTTGCGTGAGATTTAATTGGAAGAGAAAATGTTGAATTTATTTATCTTCATGTGTTTTTAAGCAAGATAAATGAAGTTGAAGGCTTGTTATTACTGTTTCATGTTCTATTAAGTTGGGATTTAGAAACATTCATGTCATGTTGGAGTTTTGGGGGTTACCATCATGGTGACGAGTGGAGCCTGACGTTAGGCTGATGACAGGTAGGTACAGTGAATCATATGAATTGCTTTGCTCAATGAGCAACCGTTTATAGCAGTATTGTGGTTCGTCTCTACTGCATACTGCTTATTACATAGTGAAATAGTAATGCATGTTGTATAAGTGTATTTACTTTAGTTATTTTTTACATGTAATTTTATTGGCGCTTAGTTGAATTATGTTTCTGCTACACATAGTATTTGAGTTGCGTTTACTAGGAAAATTAAGTTGAAATTACTTAAGGGTGCTTGTTGAAGACATGTAAAGTCTATTTGGTCAAACACAAATTAGATGAGTTCAAAATATCAAAAGTTTGATGCAAATAGTTGCCTACATTTTTTTGAGTAAAACCAAGGTGATATTTTTGAGTGTATCGCAGCTTCTAAAATACGCATTGTTTTAAAAAGTATAGCCACAAGAATGAAGCAGTGTACAATGTTGGCATGAGACTAGTATGATAGAATCGCTTGCTGACCTTGTCTGTGTTAAGTTATATCCAGTCTTTCAATTCCTGTCATGACCATAAATTCAGTAATTTTCAAGGACAGCAAACATGGCCGATTTACATGGAACAAACTCCAGCCAAAAGAAATATATTGGTAACGCATAACCAGGAGTTTATAAACGGTTTTTGGTTTGTTTTTGTATTTACTGAATAATTCACATTAGTGCTTTAACAAAAATACAAGCATGACATTTCTGCTTTTAAACCCTCCAGAAAGATTTGGCCTGATTTACTTCCATTGTAAGTGCAGTATTGTAAAAACTTTTTTTCAGAATGCCTTTCTGTGATAATGAATATTATGCTGCAAACGCTATCATAACGTATATTGAACCTGGAACATCATAAATACAGCTGACTACTAAATGCATTCATTATACATTCTAAAGCTATTGTATTTTGAATTAGGTTCCTCAGATTGTCACTAATATAGTATCTCCAACATTTGCCTCACTGATCAAAAAGAACGGACAGCCTGTAAGGCACTGAGTAAAAGTGGTTGTGCTGGTGAACTCTGACATTTCCAGAGGCCTAAGAACATTTAAGATAGATGCCAGGAAAACAAATGAATAACTGAACTGAAGATAACAACATACTGCTGTGCTGCTTGGACTGTAGGGCTCAAATTTATGCCCTGACAGTAAGTGTTACAAAAATCATGCTAATTCAGTTTGTATTGCAAGCCCACGGGAAAGCGTCTCCACAAGACATCTGTACCAATGAGGGCTCAAAGCTCACCAGTGGACTGTTTGCTTTTCAAACAATGCATCATGATAATGTCAGTGACAGTTTTATTAGATCAAGTCTTCTGTGATGGATTTAGTGAATTCTGAATGAATAAAAGCAAAAATAAAGTGTGCTCAGCCCTGCTGAACATGACATAACAGCTTTGATTTATACATCACAAGACTCTTGTTGTGCACAAACTGTAAATGAAATTGAAACACGAAGGTTCCCCTTCTGAAAAAGTACATTGCATACTTTTAAAAAGAGTCTTATAGAAACAATACGCTTTATAACGATATACTTAAGTGCAAAATGAATGTAATGTTTTCAGACATTTAGCTGCATGTTATTTAAAATGAAATGAAAATATATTTTATGCTATTTGCAATTTATTGTAGTGTTTTTGACCTACTTAAGTAGGCTAAAGTTACATCTTTATGTGTAATTTCTTCATTATTTCGGTTGTCTTTGAAATATATATACTTTCGAATGTACTGACAAGCATAAACTTTAATGTACTTTCTAGTGTATATATTTAAATATATTTGTAATTACACATTTGTAATGAAGCTGCAAATAACACACTACAGGTAAAATTGCAATTAAGTAATTTACATGTGCTTTAGCATGTTAGCAAGTTTTCAACACATCAAAACTTATTGACATGATTAAAAAGTGCACTTAAGTGTGTTAAGAAACAGTCGTGAAAGTGTACTCTATTTTAGACTTGAGACTTTTACTTCATTAATATTATATTGTCTGCATGTAGAGATTTTAAATATAAATACAACTACATTGTTTTATAATGTTTCCTGTGGTGCACTTATAATGTTAGTATGATTTTTACATAAAAATTGTCATAATTTAGAAATAAAAGGCATTTTCCTACCCTGATTTTAGCCTCTGATTTGAACGCTCTGTTTGAAGGGGCGTGTCTGCTTCAGTGTAAACGCCCACTGCTGTGATTGGCTGCTGTGAGCTTTCAGTGTAAACGCCCACTGCTGTGATTGGCTGCTGTGAGCTTTTAGTGTAAACGCGCACTGCTGTGATTGGCTGCTGTGAGCTTTCAGTGTAAACGCCCACTGCTGTGATTGGCTGCTGTGAGCTTTCAGTGTAAACGCCCACTGCTGTGATTGGCTGCTGTGAGCCTTCAGTGTAAACGCCCACTGCTGTGATTGGCTGCTGTGAGCTTTCAGTGTAAACGCCCACTGCTGTGATTGGCTGCTGTGAGCCTTCAGTGTAAACGCCCACTGCTGGGATTGGCTGCTATGAGCTTTCAGTGTAAACACCCACTGCTGTGATTGGCTGCTATGAGCTTTCAGTATAAAAGCCCACTGCTGTGATTGGCTGACATCTTTGTATATGAAATAGCTAGTATTACATGTGTAACTCTCTCGAAAACGTTTAGCAAGATTTTACTATTACAGCTCTCAAGGCGTGAAACATGTATATTATTATATAGCATTATATTTAGATCTATGGCATTATATTTAGATCGTAGCATGAAAGGTTTCAGTGATGAGCATTGTAGCCGATCACAGACATGTTGAGCGCATGAATGCAGTGATCTCGTCATTGCAACTCGATTTCTGCACACTAACAAATGCTTTCATCATAACCAACGTTTCGTTGATTATTATGGGAGTTTTTGCGTGAGTCCAGAACTCAGTCACTGATAAACTCGTGCTGTTTTATTGACAGCTCCAGTGATTGCAAAGGGAGCGTTCTTTGATCTTTTTATATATCATTTACTCACAGTTTAACAGAAAATAACAGATTATTTTCATCCTACTAAGAGAATTAATGTGAAGTTGACCATTTAGTTACTGGTTTGATTTACTGACACATATACAAAGAACATGTGACTGTACATGAATCATTACATATCAGAAATCACTGGTCACAGATCAGGCATTAGAATTAACACAGTTACTTACATGTTGTGGCATTATTGTCGAGTCCATATCGTAAAAGTCTGTTAAATCAATCGCAATTTCTGCGCAGGCTTTGAAAACAAAGAATCCACAGTGAAATGTACTGAATACAAATAAATAATGCTCAATTGAGACATTCACATAATAAAAAAATAAAATAACCACATTCCTAGCATTAGGATCCTTTGGAAAGTAATGTTATTTGTAGTCCATCCGGTATTGCTCTTCCCTCCTCGTCATCTCACTAACACACCAGTAGGCAGGGCCAACATTGTGATGATGAAGTAGGCGTTGATTTTCTTCTGCAGAGGCAGTCTTTCACCCATCGCCGATCATAATAGGCACATTCCACAATGAGCTGTTATCTGGGTTTGGTAACAATAAAAGCTGTTTTTGGATTAACAAAGAAGTTTCTAGTTCTAAAAACTTACAGGATGTTTTTATAGTATGATGACCTATTATATGTCAAAAGCTCAAGGAAAATTTGATTTCTCAGTTCATGACCCCTTTAAGATTTAAGATTCTCTCAAGTCTGCATCGATGCATCCTCGATATCAAGAACACATCTGGGTCCTTTCATGCATCCTCTGTACTTGCGTTCTTGAGTATTGGAATTGAACTTCGACGGTTGATGATGATGTAGTACGAGAACTCAGTGTGTTCTGAGTGATTTAAACTAGTTGCTATGCAGCATCTCACCAAAGTCTCATTGAGATCCTGGTCTCTAAATAGGGCTTGGGTCCCTCCTTCAGTGTAAGTCTACAGGATTTGTTCTTGCCTGTTTTGTCATTCTCCAGGCGGAAATCATATCTGATTGCTTAGAAATGTAATAGCACACAGTTTGAAGTATCAAGATCGTAGCACAGATGGTGTGGGACCATTATTTGCCAAAATGTAATACTTCGGGTTATATGAAGTATTACAGCATGGCATATCTAGTTGGCATGTGTTAATAAATGTAAAAGAGGCTTAAATGTATTACAAATCTACAAATGATTAAATTATTAAGAACACAGCAAAAAAATCATCCACTCACAAAATTAAATCACCTTCATGTTTTGCCAGCTGTTACAAGAGTTTCTAGCAAAGCTTTGTAAAGGACCGCAGTCAGTGTCAGGTAACTATGCAATTTCCCAATAACTAAACATCATCTTTTATTTCTTTTTCTTTTTCCATGCCATTAACACATTCCCATGCCTGTCTGCGGCATGTTGCCATGCTGTGAGGAGCGCTGACATCTTTCAGTAATCTCAAGAGGCTCAGAAGCAGGCAGAATGCATACATTTTACAGCTGTCCTGTCAATGACCACTTTCACAAGCTAGTGGATCTTCCAGAAAGGAGAAACTGTCTCATGGGTTAATTATGCCTGTGAATTGCACTGTATCTTCTCCTTTTACTGTATCAGCTCAGAAATGAAAAAAAAACCGAGGCATTGATTTGATGCACATTATTAAAAAACTAGGAAAATTATTAGTTGTGTAAATGTCTGTTCTCCATTCAAAAACTTGGGTAAGTAAGGTTTTTATTCAGCAAGGATGCATTAAACTGAGCAGAAGTGACAGTAAATTGTTACAAATTATTTATTTTTCAAATAAATGCTGTTCTTTTGAATTTTCTGTTCATCAATCCTGTTTATCCTGTACCATGGTTTTCACAAAAAAATGAAGCAGCACAATTGTTTTCAATTAAAAATGTTTCTTGAGCATCAAATCATCATATTAGAATGATTTCTGAAGGATCATGTGACACTGAAGACTGGAGTAATGATGCTGAAAATTCAGCTTTGATCACCGGAATAAATTACATTTTAACATATATTCAAATAGAAAAAAGTTATTTCAAAATGTAATAATATTTAAAAATATTACTGTATTTTTTATCAAATAAATGTAGCCTTAGTGAGCAAAACATTTTTTTTAAATGGTAGTGTATTTGCATTTGCACTAAAATGTCATAGAAAAGTGATAATTAATGATCTAAGACAGTGAAAAGGAAAAGTGATATTTAATCATTTTTTTGTGTGTGTCATATAAAAATACAACTTGAACAGCTAATGTAATCAATATACACTGCCCGGCCTAAAAAAAGTCGCTGTTTGGATTTAAATAGGCAAAGGTTTAAGAGTCTGTGATTAGATCATTATTGCAGTGATTATTATGTTTCTAGCATGTTATATGTTTGGCAACAGTTCTTCTAACCTAATGGATGGAGTGTGTAGCTTTTCATTTCTTAAACACTCATGTAGGAAGACACATCGTGGCCATATTCCAGGCACATTCATCAGGCTTAAATTGTGAAAAAATGGTTGGGAGGGAGCATGAAGAATCATTTTCACACATGAATTGGCACCTCTGAGTCCAGACCTTAAATTTATTGAAAGTCTTTGGGATGTGCTGGAGGAGACTTTACAGAGTGCTGGACTCTTGCATTAGCAATACAAGATCTTGACCAAAAATTGATGCACCTCTTAATTGAAATAAATGTTGTCATGTTATTTCCATCAAGAGGTGCATACATTTTTGGTTAAGATCTTGGGATGCGAGTGGAAAGTTCTATGCGTGATCTACTGAAGGCACGCAAATTAAAGAACACAGATCTGCGCCGGATCTGCGTCTCCATAATGACCAACACAATCTTCCAAGAGCAGCGCAAATTAGCATCTGGTTTAAGACATGCTTTTTTTGGGCAGTAAATAAATAGATGAGCACAAACCTTAGTAAATCACCTTAGTAAATCAATACTCTCCTCCCATACATTTTTTGTCTGAAAGGGAAACTCTTACAAATGCACAATTATGTCAGCCGCAAAAATAAATGTGCCCACGCATTTTCAGTGCTAATTTTTCACTGCGTGTCTTTAGTCAATCCTGACAGTAGTTTTTTAACGCCAAAAGAGGGTTTGCGCTGGAGCAAGCTGTTAGTAAATCTGGCCCTATGTTGTAAAAGTGATATTTATCCAACCAACCATCTTTTTTTTTCATTTAACAACAATGGCAAACAAAAAGTGCATAGTTCTGCTAATTTAAAACTTTGTGAAATGTTTTCAGCGTGTATGCCAGTACCTTTTGAACATTTCCAGCACATTTTAACAATAACTTGATAACATTAATAACCGTGATAATTTTGGTCACTATAATCATGATATGAAATTGTCATATCGTTTCATCTCTTTCTTAAACATGCTCTCATTTTTTGCTAGTCTGACACACATTTTTTTTTGTACCATCCAGGCAAAAGGAAATGCACATTTGAGCATGACTAGAGTCATTTTGTTTTGTTCCTACCTCAAGATGCAGTTGTTCAGAAGTAGCTGAATTATGGACGGCTGCTAAATGTGAGGGCAATTTCAATACGACCTGATTAGCATCATCCGATTACTGTGGGCCGAACTGTTTGATGGATGTTGGCAAAGATGAAAGACACAAGCCTACAGACAGACAGTCCAGCTTTTCTCCGTATGCAATTACAACCATTATGTAATAAATCAAGATAATAGATGGCAAAATATTGGTCAGGTAGGAGCATCTGTAAGTGAGCAGGGAAGGAAAACAATGTGGCAGCGGGGTGTTAAGATGTAAATGAATTAATCAGAAATATCTCTCCTTAATCTTGGCAACGTTTCCTGGACTTTAAAGGCTGCGAGCCCCCGCAGGAGAGCTCTGAGTCATGCAGCACTTATTATTTATGCACTTTACCAGATCTGTCAGTCAGCTGTTGGAGAAGGGCCAATTAATAATTTCTCTGTTTTCTTTCTCTCTGCATCTCTCTTATGCGATCATAGCTCATTCACACTGCAAACCTTTCCAAAACATGTCAACATGTGCTATTTTTTGTCTTTGTTCTCCCTCCCTCATGCAGACTAACAAAGCAGTGACTAAAGGGGACTTTCATCATGCCAGCTCCAGCTCCAGACGCGCGCTCTTCCTCGCCGTACTGTCCATCACCATCGGGACGGGCATCTACGTGGGTGTGGCTGTGGCCCTTATCGCATACCTCTCCAAAAACAATCAGTTGTAGCCTTCTCATGCTCAAACCACTCTTTCTTTCAGCAGTCAGATAAAGACTGGTTTACTTTGGGATCAGCTTTTTGAGAAAATGCCCAAGGGTCACAATATGGGACTCACCAGCAATGTGTTCCACTCCTGCACTTTTAAGTCACGTTCCTATTTCATGGGGAACATAATTGTTTGCGTAAATGTCTTGATCACCTTTATGCATTTTCATGTGACCGTGCTACCATTTTCTTTTTTTTTGCGCTCAACGTATGTGCAAGTGCAAATCTAATGCTACACATAATGGATTTTGACCAAATTAAAGTCAATGTGAAATCAAAAGGGACTTGATTTAATTAAGTAAATACTTGATTTACTTAATGCATGTTCCTGCTCATATTGTGCAATTTTTTCCAAAGAAATCATTCATCAAAATTGAATCATTTGCTCCACCACTAAAAAAAATTCCTTTTTGTCATCAGATAGCATTGGATAACGGATGGCCGATCCAATAAATTCCAACTAGATGAAAATGGGCCGGTTGCACCAGCTGGTGTGTTACAACTTAGTCTAATTGTCTAATTGCAACTTACACACTAATAAATATATTTTGTTGCACCATTAAATTTAGTTGAAACATAACTCTACATATAAACTAAATATTTATGGAAGCCTCCAAACAGGAGTAACAGTCGGAATTAAACAGCAGATTTATTGAATTGCAGCGGATGCACACAAGGCCGAGACGGCAAGTGCAGAGAGCGATCTGAGGATTGCAATGGAAATATTTTGAATCCCGCTGGGTGAATCCGAATTCTTCAGCATGCTCCCATTCTTCAGCATGCTCATTCCGCCCAGTTGAGTTCACGGATGAGTTAGGTGGTTCACCTCATGGTGAATTTAATTCTCATTCAGGGCTTGTGAAGAGGATGAACTGTCGATTGCAGCACTGAAGGGGGAAGGCTTTTGCCTTCGGAAGCAGATGACTTGCCTAGGCCCCCACAATCTGGTGTGATGGCGCAGGCTGAGGCTGATGCAATCCTTTTGCAGTTGGATAATTGGTTTCTGGGCTCGGAGCGCGACGCACAGCTGTACTCCGTCCCAGTGCCTTTCTTCCCGGAAATGCACCAGGAGCTCACAAAGTCGTGGAAAGCACCTTTCACTGCCAGAACATGCTTCGCAGGTTCTTCCGCCCTCACTACACTCAATCGCGGTCCGGCCAGGGGGTACTCGGAGGTCCCACAGGTTGAGCGTGTGATTGGGGTGAATCTGTGCCCGCAGCCCGCAGAACTGTCTGAGGCTCCCTTCCAGGTCCTGTAAGTTTACTTCGTAAATGACATTGAGAGCTTACAGTGGCCTCTGCTCTGCATGCCATGGCCAACCAGCAGTTCCATCAGGCCAAGGCATTGAAAGAACTACAGGAGGGCAGTGCCGACCCAAGGCTTATGCAGGACTTGCGCTCAGCAACAAAGGTCAGGGTGCAGGCTCTGGGTCGGGCAATGTCCACCGAGGAGTGCCATCTATGGCTTAACCTTGCAGCGATGTGAGATGCCGAGAAAGTGCGCTTTCTTGACACTCCCATCTCCAAGGGGGCCTCTTTGACAATACTGTTGAGGTCTTCTCACAACAGTTATCAGCAGTGAAGAAGCAGACGGAGGCAATTAGACACATACTGCCCCAGGGCGACTCAGATGCCACCTAGAGGCCTCCAAGGTCCCGCCCATCGGCAATTCTCCCCATTGAAGGTGGCATGTCCTTCAGGTCTATTAGGTAGTGAACAAGCGCTCCCTCAGGTTAGAGGCAGGCACAGCCTTATCTCTGCAGTGTCCAGTGCACGCCATGCGCATTTACTGTATTTGGACCACGCTGAGAGCTTTAGACACTCTGAGCAGCTCCTTGCCTGTTTCGGGGGACAGCAGAAGGGGAAGGCTGTCTCCAAATAGGGGATTGCCCACTGGATTGTGGATGCCATTTCTTAGGCATACCAAGCCCAGGGCATGCCGTACCCCTGGAATACGAGCACACTCCACCAGGGGTGTTTTTTCCCCCCTGGGCACTTGTGAATGGCGCTTCCCTGACAGATATTTGTAGAGCAGCGGGGTGGGCTACACCCAATACTTTCACAAGATTTTATAATCTCAGAGTGGAGCCGGTTTTATCCTGAGTGTTACTGGGTATGAATAGGTCATTTTCGGGCAACCGGCTGGGTGTATCGCTTGCACTTAGTGCCTTCCCTATCTCTGAGGTGATAATGTGCGCTATTTTTGTTCATGTGAGTTTCCCATCTTTGTTTAACACTGGACTCCCTCCTATTCCCCAGCACTCATCGGTAGCCAAATTCGCAGTGGAATTGTGCTACCAGGCCCATTACTCATGGTATGCCCCTTTTCAGGTGAGCCCATGTACTTGGGCTTAGTGCTCCACATGTGCTGATTCCATATTGATAATCCCATATGAAGGATTTGTTCACTGTTTGGTTTCCCTGTCGGCATCTTACCTGGGGCTTAGGGAAGGTTATGCACATCATAACCTTCCCTAAATGCACTTTTGCTTAGGCATGCAACAGCCTTCCAACAACTGCACCGCCTTGTAACACAGTTCAGCTGGTTATGGTGTTTAGCATAGGGACTTCTAGTGTCATTACACAATGTCGAGTGAGTGACAGATAGGGAATGTCTTGGTTACTATTGTAAACTCTATTCTACCTGCTGAACTACCTGCACTGAACTACCTGCTGAAACGGCCAGGACGCTGTCTCGGCTCCTCAGCACAAACCTAAATGAATGGAGCTCCAGGGGAGATGCATACAAATTCCACTCACCATTTCTCATTGACCTTTTCTGAAGTATCAGAGGTGTTTGGGGCTCCCAAGTGCAACCCCTACTGTCTCTACATCGACACAATGTCCTACGACGTTACTTAGCCTCTAGTGTTGACTTTACATTCCAAAATCTTACAAACAGCTGGTGCAACCCTACCCACTTGTTGAATATTGTTTCACTCGGAAATCAGATTAGAGAAGTAAAATGGGCTGTGAACAGCATTTCATCTTGACTTTAATATTGGTTTGTAACAAACAATATTTGGTATACAGATCTAACCTGTCAAAAGATCCGAACAAGATCTGAACTAGAATCTGAACAATCAGTGACTTTTCTTGAATGTTTTTTGGATTACGTGAAGCATCTATTTGAAGTGCCACAGTGCTTTCAAGCCATTTTAAGAGGTTCTAAATCTTAAGGTTTGTGACATACGAAGGGGCATTTTCAACACTCTTTTGATATTACAGAAACATAAAGCCATATAGATGGGTTGCTCAAGCCTGCGTGTGGACTTTTTTTCCTGGAATGTATGGGTGAAGTCATTCTTGTGGGGCTATAACATTCACTATTATCTACTCTGTAATTAAGTCCTAAGGCATTCAGTTTATACATGTCAATCTATAAAGCTGTAAATGCCTCTGTCAAATATTCTCCCATACTTTGGGAAACACCTCTTGCCAGCAAGCTCATGCTAATTAAATGTGGTCTTTTCATTCAAACATGGTGCCGGTGTGTTCATCTGATTTGGGCCATTTGATCTCAGAATGTCTTTTAACGTTATGTTAATGTCTTTTATGTTTATAATGAAGTGTTATAAAAAATGAAGGTTTTTTCTCATTTTCCAAATCTTAATCAAGAAGTGCATCTTTAGAAGTTCATGCTGTGGATTACACTACCAGCCCTCATTCACAAATGTAACCCTGGAGCACAAAACCAGTCATAAGTCGCACAGGTATATTTGTGGCAATAGCCAACAATACATTGTATGGGTCAAAATAATATATATTTTTTTGTTACCAAAAATCATTAGGATATTAAGTAAAGATCATGTCCCATATAGATATTTTGTGAATTTCCCACAGTAAATATAAAAATGTATTATTAGTAGTAATATGAATTGCTAAGGACTTCATTTGGACAACTTTAAAAGGCGATTTTCTCAATATTTAGATTTTTTTGCACCCTCAGATTCCAGATTTTCAAATAGTTGTATCTCGGCCAAATATTGTCCTATCCTAACATCAATGGAAAGTTTATTTATTCAGCTTTTAGATGATGTATAAATCTCAGTTTCAAAAAATTTAACCTGGTTTTGTGGTCCAGGGTCACGAATGTGTTCACGGAACACCAATAAGAACACATTTGCACACTGCATTTGCTCCAACAATGCAAACCTAACATTAATTCAGTTATGTATTGACAGTAGTTCCTTGACAACATCAGAACGACCCATCAGAACCTTAATTGAAATTGTGGACAACATTTAATAATTTGTGGTTCTGATTATTGACATCTGATTGGAATGGCAAATAAACAGTTATGTTAATGTTACTGTTAATTTATGTTAAAGTAAGTAAGGTTACATTTAGATTAAGATTATATTATGATTAAGTTACATAAAGTTAAGGTAAATTTAATTTAAGATAAATGTGGAAAACGCTATAGATAAAATGTAAGTTTTTATGGTATTATCAGTGTTTTAAAGACCGTAGGAAACAATAACGAGCAAAACAACCACTTTCAGCCTCAGCAGATGTTCCATATAGTCAAATATCGTAATATAGCACACACATTTTGAGGGTGATTAAAAGTAGACAACTGGACCTGACCTGTTGTCTATCCTGAAGTTTTCATTCCACAGTTCCCATGGGCTGGCTGAATAACTAATCACCTGTGCATATTTCATAAAAGAAGATATATCTTCGCAGTTTGCCAGAGATATTAGCTAAGCTGAATTATGCATTTTACATGCAGGTTAGGATGCCTGAGGTTATGATCTCAAATTGTATATAGTTTGCATAAATGTACTTTTTGCATAAAAGTAGTCAGTTTGTCAAACACTGCTTCCTAATAAAGGGAACAGTCATGTTGTCTGAACAGGATGCCCATCTAGTAATTAACCCTGTAAAGCCTGACATATTAGATAATAAAACATAATGCATTGTAATACAATAATGATGAGAGATTAACAAATAAACATCATCTTGAAATATTACTAACAATATAAAATTGTATTAAAATCATAAAAGATTTTATATTTTATACGTTTACTGTACCATAAACTGAAGGGGGACATTTTTAGAATTACATAAGGCGTTTTACTTGCTAAAAAAGTACTATCAATCAGACGACAGAAGGCATGTGATTGTGTTCAACAGGTTTTTGATCATGCTGATCATTTAGAGGCCTCATAAATTTGTGTATCAAATATGATACAGTAGGCTTTATAGGGTTAATGAAGATCTTAGCATTAACTATCACCCTTGGAAAGAAAGACAGGATGAGAGAGAGCTTCAACGACAGTGTTTGTAATTTAATTAATCCTAAAACTGCGATGTAAGAGATTCACTAAATCAATGTGGTCTTTGCATGGTAAACATTAGGGTTTTTGTGGTCCTAGTTCAAAGTTTTAAGAGCATTTATTGCTTGATTCATTTGAAGGGCTGACTCAACATCATATGTTACTGCGATGAGATGAGTCATTCGTTGGGAAGTTTACATCTGCCGTTTTCCACCAGCGGAGGAGGAAAGCAATACAGGCTTATAACTCAAGTAAACGTAATTACGACTATGTGGAATACTGCTTATGATCAGTTCAGCATCTTTTAAAATCTGCTTCAAATAATTGATTCTAAGTGCCAGCAAGATGCATTAAATTGCTCCTAAGTGACAGTGAAATAGAAATATAATTTGTTTGAAACAGAAGTCTTTTGATACATTATGAATGTATTTTTTGTTATTTTTGATCAATTTAATTTGTCTTTGCTGAATAAAAGTATGATTTTGTTTTCTTACTTACCCCAAACTTTTGAAACTGATACAAATAAGAAATGTTTTTAGCATATTATAATGACTTCTGAAGAATCATGTGACACTAAAGACTGGAGTAAATTCAGGTTTGCATCACAGGAATACATTGCATTTAAAAATATATTCAAATAGAAAACAGTTATTTCAAATTGTGATAACATTTCACAGTATTAGTGTTTTTAATGTCTTTTTTAATTGCATAAATGCAGCCTTGGTGAGTGTAAGAGACTTTCAGATAAGGCACAATTTCAGACTGATGTTAAAGGGTACAGATGGATGTTTTTGCACATTTTGTCTGCACATTCATTTCCTTCCTGTGTTTTTCAGGCTAAAATGATACAATAATCCACCATCCATCAATCGAAGTGAAACGACAAATGTTGTTCCTGACAAACACGGTTGTTCGAAGCACAATCCACTGCATTTGTACTGCTACTGTTACTATTCTGCTAAAAGGGTTAAATGGCATCTGGGCGTAAGAGAGCAATTAGCCTAATGCACAGTTGTTCCATGTTTACCATCATTTGCTGAGATGTGATCTCAAGAGCTTTAATAATGTTAGAGGGGTTTGTATGTGTTTACTGCATTTGTGGGGTTTAGTTAATCTCTCTTCCACCACAACCCAAATAATTAGGTTGCAACATAATACCTGTTGTCCGCCATGCCTTGGGGTAGATGCAGATTTGTAAACACTGTGGTCTTATAATTGGCAGATTGAAATGACTTGTGGCCTTATCAGACTGTCCAATGCCACGATGAATTTATTATTCAAATGAGCACCTGAACATTGAAAAAACACAGATTTCACCTGAGGGTATTATTGGAGAAAATAAGTCATGTTCTGCATATCAATGAAGCTGGTCAAATTTATGGACCTTCTCAACAGCACAGATTTCAGGACGTTCTGTACCACATATCTGTTCTATAAATGACAGGATTCATACCATTTCTACAGTATATAGCCTATGATGTCCATAGAATAAGACTTATTTGGAATATTGGGTTACACTTTATTTTAAGGTGTCCTTGTTAAAGTGTAATTATACATTTAAGTACTGAGTAATATTAATTTAACAACATGTACAGTGGTGGTCAGAATTATTGGCACCCCTGGTAAATATGATCAAATATGGCTGTAAAAAATAAATCTGCATTGTTTATCCTTTTGATCTTTTATTAAAAAAATTCACAAAAATCTAACCTTACATTGAAGTAAAAGAATTGAAAGTGTGGGGTAAATCACATTATGAAATAAATGCTTTTCTCCAAAACACGTTGGCCACAATTATTGGCACATTTTTTTATGAGTAAAATATCTCTTAAGTATATTCCCATTATTATTTATATTTTTTAGCACACCAGGGTGACTAGGAACATGAAATTGTCCAGCTATGATGTCTTGTTCCACAGGAGTATAAATATGAGGAAACACAAAGGCCAAATTCCCTTAATCATTCATCATAATGAGTAAAGCCAAAGAATATACAGTAGTTCCCTTTCGTTCAGTCACTCCGAGTAACGTCAGTGACTGACGAATGGGGGTTTCGCATAGAAGCCTATCATCTTCGAGATGTAACAAAGCGCCCAATGGTGATGCAATGCCATGGGCATGCGGAATTTGCATAGCATAACTCCGCCCCACTTCGTGGGTATATAAGGAAGTACGCTGGCAACATCGCATTATGTTTCTGCTTCGGAGCCGAGAGCATCTATCTCTTCACTCCTTAAGCCTTCTGAGTATATCAAGCTTTTTGAGACGAGCAGCTCTCCAGTCGGTGTTAGTGTGACGGCGCGTTCCAGCGATCTCACATTGCAGCGATCTCACATGTTTCCCTGGGCGCTTCAGCACTCTGCAGAGCTTTCTCTCACAAAAGAGCTTGTGCGTGGCACGTCTTTTTAAAGACGGTTTGCCTGTGCACTTCTGGGTGCAGTCGATCTCTGTTGCCATCTGATGGGCACAATCACTGCTTGACGTGTTTGGGCTTCAGCACGCTCAAGCAGTGTTTGTGGATGAGTCATGTTCTCACTGCGGGAACATGACCATCGCGATGTTGCGGTCGAGACTCAATGACCCCTGTAAAGGGAAGAGAGTCCCCTCTGCCACACCCCAATCTACCGTCTCCAAGAGAGATGGTACTTTGGCTGGTGGCCAGGGTGACCTGAGGGTTACGGTGTGGCACAAACCCCGACGATCATTCCTCGGGCCACACCCCCCTCTCGCACACCGCTATCCGCGAGTGGTCGGACTGAAGCAGCGGGACCGTCTGCGTACGCCCCGCGTGTTTCGTTCGGCGCTCCAGATGGCGACGAGACATTGTTTGCCACATCTCAAGGTAGGCTGGAGTCCTCTGGGGATGAAGATTCGGCTATGCTGCCGCCTTCGGGCCTGTCGGCATTGCCCGAGTCCGACCCAGAGTTGACAGCCATGTCATCTCGGGGGATGATTGGTCTTTGGGTGCGGCGCGTCCTGAAAGCTGTCAGGCACCACCCCCGTTTTCTTTTTTCTCCCGAGGTACATGAGGAGGTCACGCGGTCCCGAAAGTCCCCGTTGTCTTCTTGTGACCGCGCGCGGGCTTTCTCCGCCGTCTCTGCCCTCGATGATGCCGCGACCAAGGATACACTGGGGTCCCCCCTGTTGACGCTCAGTTACAATCACGGTCGAGACTCAATGACCCCCGTATGGAGGTAGAGTCCCCTCTGCCACACCCCTATTATCCTCTCCACGTGACGGGATGGTTGGCTGGTGGCCAAGGTGACCAAGGGCTGCGGTGTGGCATAGACCCCGACGATCATTCCTTGGGCCACACCCTCCCTCTTGCACAGAGTGCTTAAATGGGCGCGGTGGTCATAAGCACCCCTCCAAGGCCTGTATGTTTTCGTCTACCTTGGTGGTGAGGTACTGCAGAGCTGCGGGGCAGGCTGCCGCATCTGGCATCCTGCAGGCATCCTTCAGGTCTACCAGGCCAGGATGTCCGCGGCATGCACGAGGGTAGAGCTGTCCCAGGGCTTTGAATAAGCTGCGTGCCGCCACCGCCCTCGCCCTCCGGGTGACGTTCATGACCGTACGCTCCCTGGGTCAGATGATGTCCACAGATGTGGTCCAAGAGAGACGTGGCTCAACCTGGTCGATATGGGAGGGACTGAGTGAACCCGCTTCCTCAGCGCTCACATGTCCCAGGCTGGCCTCATCGGCGGCAACTGTTGGGCGAAGTTCTCGGCCGCCCAGAAGCAGACCGAGGCCATGAAATATGAACTGCCCCGGCGGCCAGCTGCTGCCTCACTCAGCCGCCGGCTGTACGCCAGACTAACGGTGCTCTTGACATGGACAGCATAGGGATGGCAGTTCTTTCAAGGGGTTGGTTGCAGGACCACTCCTTCTTCCGGTGGAGGGCCGGGGGAGAATCTTTTCTCAGCTGCTGGCCCCCGGGTCGGCAGCAACCTATGTGGTTTAGAAAGAACTAATACACCCATCCCTGAGCACCCAGAGCCCGGATGGCAGTGTGCGCCTCCCCCGGGCCACGCCACTCTCTTTCCCCTCTGGTGCCAGCCTCCTCCCGAAGCAGACCCCAGTGGAACGTGCGTCCTTCCAGGACGCAGCAGTTGACTGTGCCCCCACACCGGGATGCTACGCCTCCCACGTCTGGGCCAGTCACGCTGCCTCGCTGCCCCACCCGGGGTACGTCTGTGGTTCGTTTGACCCCGCTGGTGCACTTCCTGGAAGCCTGGCTAGAGCTTCCCAGGTTGTCCCGCTGGGTCGCGAGGACCATCAGGCTCGGCTATGCGATTCAGGTAGCTCGGTCTCCTCCCCGCTTTCGAGGAGTCCGCTTACCATGGTGGGCCCCAATGCCCCTGTCATGCGTGCGGAGATTGCTACCTTGACGATCGAGACCGTCCCTCCAGCCAAAATGAAGTCCGGCTTCTACAGCCCTTACTTCATTGTACCCAAGAAAACCGGTGGGTTATGACCAATCCTGGACCTGCGCGTCCTGAACCGATCCCTTCACAGGCTTCCGTTCAGGATGTTGACAGCCAAACGGCTTTTCGAATGTGTTCATCCAGCAGATTGGTTTGCAGCGATCGACCTGAATGAAGCATACTTCCATGTCTCCATCCTTCCTCGACACAGACCGTTCCTCCGGTTTGCTTTCGAGGGGCGGGCATATCAGTGCGCCGTTCTACCCCCCCTTCCATGTAAAGCGCTTTGAGTACCCAGAAAAGCGCTGTATAGATGTAACAAATTATTATTATTATTATTATTATTATTATTATATGATTGCACTGCCTGTCTTTTTGGATTGTCATTAAACTTTAGATGTTTGGAACCTTATTCTTCTGCCTTTGCCTGTATTCCTGCAAGCACCATGACACTTGTAGTGTACTTCAAATCTTAAAAGTATATTTTTAAGAAACTGTACTTGCAGATAATATTAATGAAATAAATGGTGTACTGAAAGAGAGTAAACTTTTATGACTGCTTCTTAACACTCAAGTACACTTTTAAAAAGTTGTTTAACCATAATTCAATTCAATTTTCGCAGGCACTTCGTCAAATTTGTTTGCACGTTATTCGAGAACGGTTTGACGAATCGACTTAAATTCCATAACTTTTTGTCTGCATGGTCTGAAGATGATCCGGTTGATCATTTTTTGTTTCTAGCCCTTACGTTCGAAAGTTATTAGCATCAACGTGAGTGCAACTTTGGACAGTTGGTAGCGCTAGAGGAATTGAGTCAGAGACTCCAAATTTGCACTGTTTACAGGTCAGACAGTCCTCCATCAGTGTGCCAAGTTTCATAACTTTCTCACAAGCAGTTCTATGGGCTGTCATAGATACATGAGTGGAAGAAGAAGAGGAAGAAGAAGAGGAAGAAGAAACTGAAGAATAATAAGAACGCCAACGGATACAATAGGTGCCTACACACCTTCAGTGCTTGGCCCCTAATAATAAACACCATGGAGGAGACAATGGAGGGAGGAGCTAGAGGATGACCCAGAGTAGAGACAGGAGGGAGGAGCAATAATGAAGCCAGGAGCCCAACCAGCTGAGGATAATGGTGGAACTGGAGGGAAGGAGGAGCCCGGCAGAGCCAGAGAGGTGGAGGGTTGAGGCACAGCAGGAGATCCGGAGGTCTGAAGCAGAGCCAGAGGGACAATAGACCAAGGTGGAGCCAAAGGGACGAGGGACCCTGACTGTTGTGTATTGCATTCTAAGAGTTGCATGTTTTGTCCTTACGACACCTCTGACATTCCCTGTTGTATTGCACATGCGCAGAAAAAACTGTTTATTACCTGAATACATAGTGAACTAAGCAGTAAAGCTGCAATTTGAAAATGCTTGTGTCAGTGTCATCACTTAAGCACTGCATCACTTGTCAGTGTCATCACTTTCCGATGTAACACCGGTGCAGACTGAGGGATGATGGACCATAGTGGAGCTGAGGGAGCGTTGAGCCAAGGTGCAGTCCGGGGCTCAAAGGCTTGAGGTGGAGCTGAGGGATCCTTAAAGACAACTTGGAACTGGGCTGAACCAGCAGAGACGAAGACTACTCAGCTCATTTCACTCACCTCAGTGATGGGAGTGTGGACGGGGCTCCAAACCATGATGAAGAACTCCATTAATAATCCTTCACCAATATGCCCTCTATGATGGACGCTGTTGCCGGCTCACACACCTGTTCAAATTCCACAATGTACTCGGGCTCTGGAATAAAATTGGCCGCGGTCTAGAGGTCTTCACGGGTCCAAAAATTATTACCCAAACCTGAAGAGACCCGTAAATGTGCTACACAGAACCAACCCGGACCTGTCCTATATTTGAAACCTGCAGGCCAGAAAGACGCAGACCCTACTGGACCCTAATGGCAATTATTCCCCAGCAAATAGCTTTTAACAAGTCAATAAACAAATTGCGAAAATAAAACTTTTTGTCTTACCTCTAGTTAGCAGCCTTTTCCCTTGTACCTGACTGTGAATCATACAATCCTCCTTGCCAAGAAAGTTACCCAGATAGCAATGTGACATTGACTCAATGTTGATTCAGTGTTAAATAAATGATTTAATTTAAGTTGAAAAAATATAGATTTTATGCCCATCTTGATCTATTTTTTATCGTTGAAATAACATTATTTCAGGGTGCAAACCTGATGAAAAATCTATGTTAAATTTCAACATTCTTGAACAGTCTTGCTCAATGTAGGCAGCTCACTAGGTTTTAGAACACAGCCATGAACTCTACTAGAATGTTCTGCACCACATCTGTTCTATAATGACAGACAACAATGCATTGTTTTGGCTTAACCAACCTCTGTATACTGCAGAGAAAAGATTCAACAATCATGTCTGTGAATGACATCAAAAATAAATAGACAGCTAAATAAGTTACTCACAGAAAAAAATGAAAACCGTTGGCACATTCATCACAGTGGCAAGGCCTTGTGCTGAAGTGTCTGGCTAAGAAATCATTGCTGCAGCCGTTCCTCCAGGGCCATTAATTAGAAATGAACAGCGATTGAGTTTCCCCTGCACACAAACTCTGGCCTTACACAGCCTAGAGACTAAAACCTTTCTTTCTGCAGAGCCAGCTGTTTCTCACTTATGCGTGCTGCTGATGGATAGATGTTAGTATTTATTTCAATTAGATTGCAATACATACAATTTATTTCCAATGGAAAATACAACTACAGCAAAATGTATGGGATGTATTAAGAACACCTGAAAAAAATTACTTAAAACATGTAATTTCTGCATCACCAAACATGTTTAAAAATATGATTGTTAATGACACACAAGTGAACACTCTTTAAATCTTCCATTGGTCATTTAAGCAAACAGTCCCACCCAAACTTACACCAGTTCTATAATAGCTGACGCAAGTTTGCAATTCTTTTGGTGCTGCTAGTGGCGCAGAAATGACACACTTCACCTTTAATAACTTTTTATGCCAACTTATCCAAGCTTATAAATGTGCACCTTAAGCCTTTGGCATAGTTTAGTCAGAGAGTTGACTGCTCTAATTGCATTTGAAGGTTATGCATAAGCTGCAAAAAAATTAAAGGAACAATCAAAGGGTAGCAACGACTAATTCACATCCGTCATTATGTGTTAATTAATAATTATTTCTTGTTTCATGCATTACAGTTATAGGCTACTATTTGAAATTACTTCATCATGTCTAATGGAATTAAATCTAATGAAATTAAGTAACTGTTATGCACATCAAGCCTAGAAATGACTTTAATCACTGAAAACTTATTTAATATAAAAATAATAATTACAAATGAAATAATAATGAGAGTAGATTGTCAGATGTTGACTGAGAAATGGTGTACCATTTTGCACCAAATCATTTATTTACATTCAGGTATATTATTAGTGTAACATACAAATAGCTTTTAGTTTTATTAGCTCATTTAAACTGAGTTGATCCTGGAACAACATTCCTGTCCGAAAATGTAATCCTATCCATATCCTTACCCCTATACATAATGCTACCCATAACTTATCCCTAAAATCAGAGGGAAATGACAGGTGATTAACACTGATGTAGAAGCACCTAACCCTGGTTGTAAGTCTAAACTTGACATACACTGTGAACTCTGATTGGTTGATTGGAATGTTGTTCCAGGAGCAACAAAGATGTTGATCCAGGAACATGTTGCACTTGGTGAAATCAGGTTATGCGGCGCCACTGCAATTCAGAATTCACCCACTTCTCCCAAAAGACATGAAAGTAAGTGGACGCTAGAATTACATACACTGTGTGTATCTGATATCAATAAAACACGTTGTCAAATTATAGATATATTAGTGCGGGGGAAACATTTATCGTGATTAATCGCACACACATGCATGTATATATTTAAGAAAAATATGTTATATTTTTATAAAAAAATTATATTTATATATAAGATAAATTATATATACAGTATATACATGCAAATATTTATTAAATATATACATGCATGTGTGTATACATAATAATTATACACAGCACTAAGTGTAAGTGCTATTTTTACTCCAGCACTAAGATATATATTATATATACATTATATGGATGAAAACACTTGTGATCTATGGTTGTGATACATCATGACAGGTGAGTGCGTCTGTCATCCAAAGCGCGAAAGCAGATTTGAATTCAGCAGTTGATGACCTGCCGCATTAATGACGTGCCGTCTTTTGGAAGCTACATTCAAAATACATTTGGCTTAAAAATCTGAGGGGGCACGATTTGAATGGGCATGACGCCTCTGATTACATGATTACTACTGGACTGAAAAACACAAAGAGAATAAATAAGAGGATACTGAGGGAGAGCAGGTGGGACAAATGAACCAATAATCAGGTAACAAGAAGGGCGGGGTTAAGACAATAGACAGGTGAGCATATGGCACATAGAAACAAACATGACAAGCCATGTGCTCACACTAAACATGACACACACACAGCCAATGAGAGCTTTCAGAGACTGTGTGGCCACACAAGACATGACAATATGAAACAAGACAACAAGAAAACAATGTTGCACACTTTGTCACGTTGAGAACAGATGAGAGGCTCTTTGGAGCACGCGTAAACGTCACATCCTTTTGATTTTCTCTGCGAAATCGTCCCAAGTCCTAAACATAAAAAATCAGTCTCTAAGCTTTCATAGACAACCTAAGGTCTAGAGTTGCCACCTGTCCTGTGAAATACGGAATCATCCCGTATTTACAGGCAAAATGACGCATCCCGTATTTTACATAGGTCCACACATAGTTCAATAAACACATAAGGATTTTGCAGTGTGGAGAATACTAAATTTCAAATATAAAGAAATCAATTTCACAATAAGTAGTACAGAAGCTCATTTTCGCGTGATTGCGTTTTAGCGGCTTTGTTGCCATAGCGACGGGGTCTCGAGAACATGCGCAAAAAATTTTGTCATCATTTACTCACCCTCAAGTTGTTCCAAACCTGTATAGATTTCTTTGTTATGTTGAACACATAGGAAGATACATTCCAACTATGGAAGTCCCTTATTTTGCCACAAGGAAGGTGGCAACCCTACTAAGGTACTTTAAGTTTCATTCAGTAATTCTTTTCATTTTTTAACATCCATCTGCACCTTAATAACATGTCATTTCCAACATAACTCTTTGTTCAGAACTAGAATAATCCTGTGTCATTTCATAGCTATACAACATTAACTACCCTAAGTACAATAATTAAAATTTTCACACTTTATTTAGAAATAATGCACCCACAAATAAAACAATGCCTGTTTTCCCATTCATTTTTTGTAAAAAATTGTATAGGGTCACTAACGACCCGAGGTGTGTAACAGTGTAAGTTTATTTTTTTCTGCACAAAGAATCTTTGATGACTGAATACGTGCAATTCACCTTTATTCCACACCACTGCAAAATCTAAGTAGTTAGGCTTACTTAAAAAAAGCATGCAAACCGATTGCCTTAGAAAAACCAAGTAAAGTGAAATAGGAATAGTATGTTGTACTGACAAATGCTTAGTTAGTATAGTTCACATACACAAAAATTCTAGTACCTAAAAAAGAACTGAGAGTACTTGATAATTTACTTTAAATAAAATGTAATTGTTACCATTGTTGTGTTTTGATGCTGAATGTTGAAGTCTGTGTGTGACTCAAGCATGATCAATTGCAAGATATTTTCACAAATATAGAGGGATTATATCAACCCAATTAAAAGTTTCACAAAGTGTTTAGGGCATAAGTTTTAGCAAAATTTGAAAAAATCATTATTTGAGATGATATATAGTTATGAGATACATAGAATATTTATTGCTTCCCTTCCTTTAAAATCAAGTAACTGTGATTTCTTGTTGCACCGATGCATCAATAGAAAAATAATTACAATACTATAAATGAAGATCCAAGTGCCCAACCAAAGGGAACACTGATCACCATAATGGTGAGTTCGAACAAAAACATTTTAGGAAAATCCACATCAGTTTATGAAGTCAGCTTATGTGATGTTCTCTCAAAAATGTTGGTTGTATTGACAATTCAACATTCAAGATGACTTTGGGAAATAAGTGAATGAAATTAGCGAAAGATAACTTCAGAAGTGGAGGACATGAGTGAAAACTCCATTAAAAATTGCCCCGCCCTCAAAACCTTTTTTTTTTTTTTGCTTGACAAAATGGCACTCAAACTAATCAATTAATCTTAACTTGATTTTTCTGAGTAAAAAAGACATAGTATGTAAAAAGTACAGATTACTAGATTTTTACAGTTAAGTTAAGACATTAAGTAAAGTTAACTAAAAAGTGTTAGAATCACTGTTGGTTTTTACAGTTATTGCAGGCAGAAAACAAAAGAACAGGAAGTATCATCAGCAAAACTTGAAATGGCTCAGTGATTTACAGCAGAGCAAGTTCTGAACGCAGTCAAATATTAGTGTCACTGTCACTTGATGGTGGATCCGGTGAAGAAGCTGTCAGCAATAAAAATATAGATTTTGAAGATGTTGAAAAGGATAGTTTTAAGAATATGTTTGAGATGGCGAATATGAGCCAGATTCTGAATGGAGCTCTGTTGAGGACAGTGATGATGATGGTATAAAACATCTGCTCAAACTGAACCCTTC
Source organism: Rhinogobio ventralis (assembly GCA_039654625.1). Taxonomy (NCBI): domain Eukaryota; kingdom Metazoa; phylum Chordata; class Actinopteri; order Cypriniformes; family Gobionidae; genus Rhinogobio; species Rhinogobio ventralis. The sequence continues at coordinate 6,283,673 of CM077204.1, forward strand.
CAAGCTCCAAAAGCTAACAAAAATTGCTTTATTTTATTCTTCTGTAATTGTTACTCTAATATCAGGAGAGTTTTATATTATCGCGACAGGTAGAGATCCATCCGTGTTAGATATAGATCCGAGTTGCTAAAGACCCAAATATGTAATAAAGATTGGCAAAACAGGGTTCATTTAATGTGACCTTTATATAGCAAAAAGAGAAACAATGAAATTTGTTTTAGTCAGTTTTAATAAAAACAAACCCGTTGAAGAAATGCCCATAGAGCATGAATTCTGTCCAACATAAACAAATAAACAAATAAACAAACAGTCAGGTGCCTGTTTATCATTTTACCAAGAAGACCAAGAAATGTTAAATCAGTGGATCTGTTAACCGTTTAAATGTTGGGTCTATGAGGTTCATGCATAAAATATGATGAAAATAAGATGCAAACACTAGCAGTCCAAGTGATAGAGATCCAGTGTTTAATATTTATAGGACGGCTCTACTGGCGGGTGTCTGATGTAGAGTGTACAAGAGATGATTTACTGAGGAAATGAGCTTTACCTGACGCCATGATGAACATCCAACAACAAACAGCCGCTGAAAGAGTGATGGAGGGGCCGTGCTCATCTAAAAAGAAGAAAGACAGAATAAATCACCCTTTAAAAGGACATTTAATGCAGTCAAATGCAAATCAATCACATCCAGCAATGGGCTTTTAATTGTTACGCAAATGCTGGACGCACCGGGATGCAACATCACAGAGGGAATGACAGGACGCCACGGCTTCTCAAGTCAGCTGGGGATCACGTTTGTGCCTATGTAGATAAATGGTGTATGATTTAATAAATAATAATAAATTATGCAACATAAATTTATAAAGCAAAATACAAGCAGCATGAATTTCCACGCTGGAAAGGAAAGATGCTTGCTCTGCAAGATTGAATGTGGTCTGTCAGAACAAATTATGTTTTAAATCAACTGATCACACATATCCGTTCTAATACATATGTATCTCCACTCAAAAGTACTCCACAATCAATCACAACAGACAGCAGGGTGACCTTCACTTTAACAAATGACTTTGAAAGCAAATGTGCTTAGGAAAAATGGCAACTGAATATGAAGGGATATAGTGACTAGGGGGTGGAGGAGAACAACAGTAAAAAAAAAAAATGAATATGAGGGGGAGGTACTGGGAGAAGAGGGGGCCTCGAGATACTGTGCATCTCTTTGGTGTTGAGCCTACACTGTAATTCCTCAAAGCCTCAAAGAGAATGAGAGTACAAGCATTTTGTTCTGACCTACATTCTCAGATAAGAACAGCAGCTTTAGTCCATGAGAGCTTGTGTTTCAGAGAAATTAGATGAAAAAGCTGTTGAAGTGGTTGCTTTCTAATATTTACCTGAATGGTCATTTATTATGTTTTCCCACTGCTATCAGAGTGATTCTGCTTCTGTTGTATTTTTGTTTAAGAGACTGGTAAATACATTACATAATTTTACAAAAAAAAGGGAGAATTTAACCTTTATCCTTCCTTCGGGTCATTTTGACCCAAAACTCAATTTGAAACAAAAAAAAAGTCTTTTGTCACACTTTAACCATGAATACACACACACAAAAACACATTTTTTACTGGATTCGAGGAGTTTATGGGCCCTATTTTAACGACCTGAGCACATGGTCTGAAGCGCAGGTGCACTTAGGGTGTGTCCGAATCCACTTTTGCGAATTTACGAATCCAGTTTAACGACAGAAAAAAATGGTCGGCGCACCTGGCGCATGGTCCAAAAGGGTTGTACCTATTCTCTTAATGAGTAATGGGTGTGTTTTGGGCGTAACGTGCAATAAACCAATCAGAGTCTCATCACCCATTCCCTTTAAAGTCCAGTTGCGCTTGCTCCATGGCTGATTCGCTATTTACATGGCGGAATTTGCGAGCGGAAAGCGCTTTATTTTCTGAGCGCTTTATTTTTTATATTTAAAAATGTGTGTGTGCTGCTGCGCGTCCCTGTGTGTGTAATAAGCAGAGTGTACGCGCGTTGTGAACCTGCCAATAGGCGCATTACTAACGCGTCCTTTAAATAACACAAAAAATACTGCGCTATTGACTTTAGACCAGGTTTGTGTTGGTCAACTATATATATATATATATATATATATATATATATATATAATTTTAGGGCTTTGGGTTATTTTGACCAGCAAGGGAAGGATTTGTTACAGGATGCGAGGGAGGGATAAATCATATAAAATTATATAATGGTCACTTTCACACTACACTTTTTGTTTTTTGCTTCCATTTGATGTCAGTTTGCTTGGTGGATTTCTGAACGCGGTTATAATAGAATGTCTGATATGAACGAATATAATATAAACAATGTCAATAAAATAAAACAGAATATCCGATTTTGCAATATTCTATATGCCATTGTGTAATGCAAAGAAAATAACCATATTTTCTTTCTCTTTTTGGGCTAGTTCACTGAAAAAAAAGAAAATTCTGTCATCTATTACTCACCATCATGTCTTCAAACCATTACTCTTCCGTTCGTCTTCGAAACATAAATGGAGATATTCTTAATGAAACCTGAGTAATTTCTGTCCATCCACTGAAAGTCCATTCCACCACTTTGATGATTCATAAAGTTCATAAAAACACTGTAAAAGTAAAAGTTTTTCACTTTATATGATGAACCGATTTAATTTAGGCTTTTATTCACATAAACATTGATCAATGCACATACAAAGAGCTAATCAAATCTGTCCGACTGCAGCTCTACTTGCCTGATGTGAGAAAACAAACCTCAATGCAATCACGTTTAAGCTTCCGTGTTTACCACATTTGAAGTGCTCTATGTGTGTGTTAATCAGTGTTCATATGTGAGGGGGTCAGAATCCAATTTTGGTTCAACCATCTAGCCGAATGTGCCATATAAAAGGAAAACAACCTTTGGAAATTAGTTTCCATTATGATAATTATAGCTCTGCATGTTTATTTGTTCTGGGAGATCGAAAAAACTTTGGAGCAAGCATGGAGATGATATAAATCACAAATTACTGGATGATACCTCTTGTACTTGCCGTACATGGTGTCAGTCAAATTACAGGAATTATTTCAGCTCTGGTAACTAATCACCCTTGAGTAAAGAGGGTGGAAAAACATGTCATATTTCAAGTTCCATTTTTAGCCTCAAGTGCTGTTCCGGAGCATCACATTAGGGACTCAATATAGCACTGATCCTACCTTCTTTGAGATCCCTCTTGTACGTTATGCGTTATTCATAGAATATGACATATTCATAGGAGAGAAGAAATGGTCCAAGCCTAAGATTGCACATTGATTGACTCGTACACTCAGTGGATTGTTTCCCTTGATGTCGCTTGGCTTTGGTTTCTGCTATGATTCAGGAGATTCTACTGAATCCAGGCAGAGGGGAGGAAGTTGTGGAAGGATTATGTCTTGATGAAAACTTTTGTATTGCAAGCTACACTTTACACTCTAATGGGAATTATCATTGCAAATAACAACATTATGGGCCCTGCCCACAAAAAGTGAAATTACGCACAATTTTTTGTTTTGGGCATAAAATTGTACTGCGAATGAGACAGTTTTGATAAGTCTATCGTAATTGTTGGTTTAACAATGTGTGATCTGACATTCTCAAGTATATCCCTCCTTTTGCAAAAACCAAACAAAAACACACCTAGATAGTCAACACACACTGTTGCGCGTACACACTTTCACGGCGTGACTCACTTTATTAAAGTGCAGTGAAAATGCCCCTGTATTTGTCTATGATATATGAAAAAAGTGCATAAAGTGCAAAAAGTTTTTTCCCCCAATATCAATACGATTGCAAATGTGATATTGATTTTATACCACAGTTTAATAAACAAGAAGTTAATATTAATTGACTTTCATTTTAGACACAATATTGCATATTGTTTTTGCTTTATTTCGCAACGAAAATAGTCAAACAAAGCCACAGTAGAACCGTTTTGCATCTCTAAGCAAAACACAGCAGTGTTTCGTTATTAATGAATCAGCCCTTTGAACGAATCAGTTGAATGAATGATTCATTGACTCACTCATTAAGAAAGTCAAATGCTTCATTCCTAAATGAATAAGCCGTTTGAATGAATCGGTTGAATGAATGATTCAATGACTCACTCATTAAGAAAGTCAAATGCTTCATTCCTAAATGAATAAGCCATTTGAACGAGTCGGTTGAATGAATGATTCAATGACACACTCATTAAGAAAGTCAAATACTTTGTTACTGAAATAATCAGCCGTTTGAATGAATCGGTTGAATGAATGATTCAATGACTCACTCATTAAGAAAGTCAAATGCTTCATTCATGAAATAATCAGCCGTTTAAACAAATCGTTGAATGAATGACTCAATGACTCACTCATTAAGAAAGACAAATACTTTGTTCCTGGAATAATCAGCCGTTTGAATGAATCGGTTGAATGAATGATTAAATGACTCACTCATTAAGAAAGTCAAATGCTTCATTCCTAAATGAATAAGCCATTTGAACGAGTCGGTTGAATGAATGATTCAATGACACACTCATTAAGAAAGTCAAATACTTTGTTACTGAAATAATCAGCCGTTTGAATGAATCGGTTGAATGAATGATTCAATGACTCACTCATTAAGAAAGTCAAATGCTTCATTCATGAAATAATCAGCCGTTTAAACAAATCGTTGAATGAATGACTCAATGACTCACTCATTAAGAAAGACAAATACTTTGTTCCTGGAATAATCAGCCGTTTGAATGAATCGGTTGAATGAATGATTAAATGACTCACTCATTAAGAAAGTCAAATGCTTCATTCCTAAATGAATAAGCCATTTGAACGAGTCGGTTGAATGAATGATTCAATGACTCACTCATTAAGAAAGTCAAATACTTTGTTACTGAAATAATCAGCCGTTTGAATGAATCGGTTGAATGAATGATTCAATGACTCACTCATTAAGAAAGTCAAATGCTTCATTCATGAAATAATCAGCCGTTTAAACAAATCGTTGAATGAATGACTCAATGACTCACTCATTAAGAAAGACAAATACTTTGTTCCTGGAATAATCAGCCGTTTGAATGAATCGGTTGAATGAATGATTAAATGACTCACTCATTAAGAAAGTCAAATGCTTCATTCCTAAATGAATAAGCCATTTGAACGAGTCGGTTGAATGAATGATTCAATGACTCACTCATTAAGAAAGTCAAATACTTTGTTACTGAAATAATCAGCCGTTTGAATGAATCGGTTGAATGAATGATTCAATGACTCACTCATTAAGAAAGTCAAATGCTTCATTCATGAAATAATCAGCCGTTTAAACAAATCGTTAAATGAATGACTCAATGAAGTCACTCATTAACAGTGACTTGCCTCCACTTACTTGAGTTTGACTTCAGATGCAGCTTCTGTGTTTCCTCTGCATTGCAAAGATGGATTTTGTTGATACGGATTTCATTTGATTGATAACAGCCCTATAGTGTCTTATTATTCTAATTGCATTTATTGATTACATGTAAGAATTTGACATAAAAGATGATGCATAGGCTACATTTAATTAGGTAAGAACAATTTGCGTTTATAAAGGTAAAAATGCCCATAAAAGGTAAAAATCAATTGAAAATGTAATTTCTGTCCCTGCTGCGAACTGACCACTACACAGAATATATAAAAAATCAAAAACTTTATAGGAGTCAGCTCTCTCTGCAGTCTTAAACCTGCCAAGGTACCAGCACAATAACACACTATAATTATTATATTATTGTTATTGACAAAATCCCAGAAAATATAGAGATTTCATTATTTGTCAATATCGCACACATTATTTGGGCAAGTATTTTCTTCAGAACTTTTCTCTTTATTTTTAATTCCTGTACTCCACTAAAACATTTTTGCATCTTCTTAGATTACTATCATTTATCAAATACATCTGGTGAACTGCAGCAGATCTACAGTGGGTTCCCTCTGAAAATGTAACATTTGAAACAATCAGGAAACATTTGACCACCGATTTGATACCGTGGCAATACATTCAAACTTGATTCTGCATACCAGTGTAACTCCAAATATTATAAACAATTATGCCGCAAACATATAAATGGCACTTGGTTTCTGTGCTTTTGCTAGCCAGAACATCATTAGCTCATAATGCTTTGATGTAAGGGCGAAGGCTGATTCAGGACAGGTTCACCACAAGTTTCTTGAAATTCACCTGGAGTCTTGCCTGGAATATGTCTTCATTATCTAAGATCATTTCAATCTTTTGACTAGTAGTGTACATTAGTGATGCCTACAGATGAGTTTTAACACTGACAGAGATTGCAAAAGATAAAAATCCTATAAGAGAACAAATGCTTTGAGAAATGTCTCCTTCAGGTTATTCAATATCTGCCCCAGATGCTGATTTTCAGCATTTACCCAGGTGCATAAAAGTCCTCTCAGTTTAATAGATTATCAGTGTGGATGTCTAGATTTTGAGTAGATGCCTCTCAGACTCCAGCGTCCTGGGATTTGTTGTAAAACATTCATCTAGCATCACGTCTCAGTGAACTGTTGCTAGGTTACCCTCTACGCAGTGGAGCAGCCTGTTCTTGTCTAAAAGGGTGAGAAATGTACATCTGCATTTTTGTTCTAAAAGGGTTAAAGTTCATTGTGCAGATGTGGCAATCCTGAAGAGCCATGATGAGATAATACTTTTCTCTTAATACACACAGCATTTAAACATCATCTTAAGTCTTTTTCATTAAACCACCAGGATATTTTTCCCTTGATGCAACACGTTACATGTTAATTAAATAACTCCTGATATTGTGTAATTCATAAGCATGATATACTTTATATATTAGGACTGTTTTAAAGCAATCACAATTTGTAATCTAATTAATTACACATGAATCGCAAATTAATTGCACATCGAGTTTGGCTGAGAAATTATGTCAAATAGACATTACAAAAAGTAGCTTTAGAAAGAAATTTTATATTTGATTCAACATAGAATTGAACTATACATTTAAAGTTTTTTTTTATTAATATGAAATATAAAATTATGTGTGTTATTGTGTATACTATTGTGTTGGTCCCCCTTTTGCTGCCAAAACAGCCCTGACCCGTCGAGGCATGGACTCCACTAGACCCCTGAAGGTGTGCTGTGGTATCTGGCACCAAGATGTTAGCAGCAGATCCTTTAAGTCCTGTAATTGGATTGAGAGTCAACACCTCAAACTCGTTGTTGTGCTCCTCAAACCATTCCTGAACCATTTTTGCTTTGTGGCAGGGCGCATTATCCTGCTGAAAGAGGCCATGAAAGGGTGTACATGTTCTGCAACAATGCTTAGGTAGGTGGTCTGTGTCAAAGTAACATCCACATGGATGGCAGGACCCAAGGTTTCCCAGCACAACATTGCCTAAAGCATCACACTGCCTCCACTTGCCTTCTTCCCATAGTGCATCCTGGTGCCATGTGTTCCCCAGGTAAGCGACGCACACGCACCTGGCCATCCACGTGATGTAAAAGAAAACGTGATTCATCAGACCAGGCCACCTTCTTCCATTGCTCCGTGGTCCAGTTCTGATGCTCACGTGTCCACTGTTGGTGCTTTTGGTGGTGGACAGGGGTCAGCATGGGCACCCTGACTGGTCTGCGGCTATGCAGCCCCATACGCAACAAACTGCGATGCACTGTGTATTCTGACACCTTTCTATCAGAACCAGCCTTAACTTCTTGAGCAATTTGAGCTACAGTAGCTCGTCTGTTTGATCGGACCACACGGGCCTGCCTTCGCTCCCCACGTGCATCAATAAGCCTTGACCCTGTTGCCGGTCACCAATGTTCCTTCCTTGGACCACTTTTGATAGATACTGACCACTGCAGACAGGGAACTCCCCACAAGAGCTGCAGTTTTGGAGATGCTCTGACCCAGTCGTCTAGCCATCTCAGTTTGGCCCTTGTCAAACTCGCTCAAATCCTTATGCTTGCCCATTTTTCCTGTTTCTAACACATCAACTTTGAGGACAAAAGCTGCAAATTCACATCACGTGACGACGCATGACCAGTAGAAGATCGATACGCCACGGCGTGACCTCTTGGCTAAATGAAAACAATGATATTTTTTGCAGTAAAGTTGAGTAGATTGTATATTTTCTACATTTTGAGTGTAGTACTATCTGAATTCATGTTTATAAAAAAGACGCTTCCGAGAGTGACGTCATATCACGACTGTTGCCGTGTCCGAAGAAATTTCGCATGCTCAAAGTCTAGTATGATTGCAGCTTAACTCGTCAAAAAGTATTTATAAGCATCCGTTTTTTCTGTCATCCTTTGGCTAGCATTACATTATATGATCACGCTCTTATTCATGCAAATGCTTTTTAAACCATTCAAGCCATGACCAGAAACAAGTTTTCTTTCACGCTTGAACAAACTATAACACACATAATTATGCCAAAAAGCCTGTTTTGTCGAGTATTCTCATAAGAGCAGTCTTAAAGGAACACGCCGACTTTTTGGGACTTTAGCTTATTCACTGTATCCCCCTGCTCAATAAATGACAAAATAACGCCAACATTTTCCTATTTACATGTTGTGATGTGTATAGTTACATCGTGTACTAAGACCGACGGAAAATGAAAAGTTGCAATTTTGTAGACCGATCTATCTAGGAAAATGTTGCCGTTATTTTGTCATTTATTGAGCAGTAGGCTAGCTGGATCCGTTTACCTCCAGTCTTTGTGCTAAGCTAGGCTAGCGGTGGGTGCGTCAGACAGAGTTATGGCACACACAGAGATAAAAATGGTATGTATGGACTTATCTAACTCTGATACGGTGAATAAGCTAAAGTCCCAAAAATTCGGCGTGTTCCTTTAAATGAGTTAAATAACATTTTAAAAGAACATAAAAAGTGGTGAGAAAATGAGATGCGTGTGACAATGCGTCAGACCTGCGCCATGTTCGGCAGCGCCAGTTCTTAAAGTGACAGCAGACTTTAATGCTGTCTTTCCTTAATTTTGATCAAAGATAGGTGCAGAGAAAATTGTAGATTTAATGAGGATTAATATATATATAATTTATAATTTATGCAGACTGTTTGAAAACTTTATTCAATTTCTGTATATTTCTTACCTGTTAGACAGGAAGGAAGGCCACAGGTAAATATGACATTTATTATGGGTTTATGTGAAGATTGTTTTAAGTTCACTTAAATTAAAAGTTATTTTTTAAAGCATAATAAATGTTGAAATTGAAGCTTTTAATTATACTGTAATGTTGAATGTCTATCATTAATGTTTAAATAGCATTAGACATCAATAACAGTTTTAGTGTCAGTGATACTGGCCTTCATTCATAAAAAGATGAAGTTGTTTCTACATTAATTTGGGGAGTGACTATGATATTACTACATTATAAAAATATTAAAAACTAAAAATTTTTTAATTGCTATTAATCTGAAAAAAAGTGTGATTAACTAGTTCATTTTTTAAAATCGATTGACAGCACTAATATATATATAAAAACGGTCAGTTTAAATTGATTTAATTTTCTATCATAAACTCTAAAAAATGTATGACAGTCATAAACTCAAAACCGTTTCAAGTTTCAAGGTAATTATTAATTGTCAAGTCCTAATGCACATTATCAGTGAGGCTATCAGATTTGATTTACATGCTGTGTAAATAGATTTAGATTGGCTGCGTTGTAGTTGCAGCGTATGTTTCATTGAGGTGTTGATGATGATTTGTCTTGCCCAGCGCACTGCCTTATGCCAATCGATGTGGATGTTTTCAGTAATTTTTGGTTGATATAAATATAACTAGTGCATACAAATGTAAAAATAATTTTCAGATATGTAATCCTATAGGCACTAAACATATTACTTAAGCTTTTTTATGTATTTATTTTTTACACATGAAGACATCTACCAACAAGATGTGGCATTATCATAAAACAACTGTAGTCAGTCACATGGTATGGTGTAACATTCACCCTGGAAAAGGCCAAACATCCATCTCTCACACAGGAAATACTACAGCAGGAGGCAAGTATGACATGAGACCTTTCATGCTCAAATGCATTTCCTCTTTTGTACAAAGATCTAGATAGAGATTGCTTCTTAGTGACATGCTCAGAGTGCGTCTAATCTCAGTTCAGTCAAAGGACTCGAACGCAAGTCGGCAATGTGCATCAAGTGCTGAATATGAGGACCGTCTCGTTCCATTTGGTTCGTTCTGTAAGGGACAATATATCACAGCTGCTTTCTGCTGCAAAAGGCTTTTCACCCCTGAATTGAGTCCAAAACAAGACCAAATTTGTTTCCCTAGCAGTTTTATTTAAAAGCATATCCATAAGCAAACAAAAAACATCTCTGCAATCTGCAGTTGAGGTCCTTAGTTATGCCTTACTATCGCAATAAACCAACAGAGACAGAGAGTCATTATAGCCACAAGACTCATTTTTTCGACTCATTTCGTCTGACTGCCAAGAGGCAAGATGTACTGGTCAGATGTAGTGTCTATAACCTTCCAGGCTTGCTGAACCACTCTACACAATCTGAAGACGTCACAGTCCCTCAAAATCTTCCTCTAGCTCCAAACTATTTTGGAAAAGCTGACGAAAGTCAATCACCTCCACTTCAGTTCTCCTGTTCATTAAACAACAGCAGAAAAGTATTGAGTCAGCTCATCATTTCTTTACTTCAGATTGACATCACACAGGTCATAGGAATGTGTAAAAAGTGGAATTATCTAACCTGAATTAACCTGTTAAAGGCAGGGTAGGTGATTTGTCCTAGAAACATTTTTGTTATGCTGGTTGAAAGTCTCTTCACATCCTGATAGCAATCACTAAGTTAAGTGGTCTAAATCGTCTTTGGAAGGCGTAGGACCATAAAATGTTCGTCCAATCATTACATTTGGTCCGAATGCAATGATACAATGTCCTATCTGCCTGTCAACGTATGCATTCCCATACCTCCATGCACCTGCTCGCTCAGACATCACACGCCATCAGAGCGTTTCATGCTATACCGAGTTAGACAGACGCCAATCACAGTTCCGCCTACAGTTTCTCTTGAACCAAAACAACCAGCTTATGCTGCATAATACTGTAATTTGGAAGAGATGGAAACCAGTCACGCTCTACTCTGAAATGCATAAATTCGAGTCACAAACCACTCAATGACAAAACTATCAATGGTGAAATGAATCTGCAGCAGTCAGGTGGTACAGGTCAGTGCTCTTTAAGTTATGTTGATTATTATTGTAATGTTATGTGCTTTGAGACATGAGGTAGTTTAACGTCGTCTCTCATGACGTGTTTGCTCCCTGCTGTACTTGTTCATGTGTTTTGAAGAATGTGTTGCTTTGGAGATGCTCTGAAGGGAGGGTGGGATGTTATGGGCCACGTACACACTGTAAAGTACGGTGGCCCAGTAGTGCACAACACAACGAATTTTAAAAAGCATACATAAGTTCACAACACAACGGAAACAAGCCACAACACAACGGAATCAAGCCACAACACAACGGAAAAGCCACAACACAACGGAAATGCTCCCGACCACTAGGGGGCTCTTGGAGTGCGGTAAAGTTAGTTTTCCTTGCCATTGTTCCATAGATTCGCCAGTCTTACAAAGATATAAACACTACGATCAGTTTTAAGTGTGTAACCATTGTATATCGACATGAAATATAAATTCAAAATCACCTACATGTATTATAGCTGCATATTTATACTCGAGAACGCTTGCGCATGATGCCTAAGGGAACGTCTGCCAATTCCACCAAGTGGTTGAAACATAATTTTTTTTTTTTTTTAAATGTTCAAATTTCACTGTTGTGCATTACTGAGTCAGTTTTACCAATACAACCAAGCGGTGGAATTTTAACATGTTAAAAGTAATTTAATTAATACAAATTATGTTTCAACTACATAGTAGAATTGGCAGACGTTCCCTCTGGCATCAAGCGCCGTGGTAGCGGGTAAAAGCGTTCTCAAGTATAAATATGCAGCTATAATGTATGTAGGTGATTTTGAATTTATATTTCATGTCGATATACAATGGTTACACACTTAAAACTGATCGTAGTGTTTATATTTGTAAGACTGGCGAATCTATGGAACATTGGCAAGGAAAAATAACTTTACCGCACTCCGAGAGTTGTGTTGTGGCTTTTTCCGTTGTGTTGTGGCTTTTTTTACTTCCGCATCTAAAAATGGCAAAACCGGAAGTGACGTAACGGGAGGGAGTGCAGTGAATTTCAACGATAGGAAAACAATGGATCGCAACGACAGTTCGGACGCTGAGGAAATTATAAATGTTTATTAATAATCATATGGCAGACCACAGCCATACAATAATGACACACAATTAGGGACAGGCCAGGATTAGACAGAACAACGATTAGAGGAGACAAATTGAGTTGTTGTGTGAGGAGAAACAGTGGAGAACAGAGCAGGTGTTTGGGTGAGAGACCAGTGTTAGCTAATGATATATATACACTAGCTAACGATATGAACACTCAGATTACAATACTGTACAGATTATCATCATGTATCAGGCAATAGCAAAACTGGTATTGGTCATCTAGGAGTATTGAACCGTTATGTGATATAACTATTGACGGTTTCTCATCACGACTGATTTGGTAGTTAGCAAATGTTAAAAAAACAAGACACGGTGCACAGTTCACGTTTTCTTTGAGCTGCACCGTCACATCTCCCGTCGGCGGCCGAACCACAGACAGTATTGTGTTATTGTATGCATTTCATGTTATACTTTATTCATTAATTCTGTGTTATGGGTTTATTTCGTGCCGATTCACCGATAGTGTGAGGATGTATATGACGTTATGAGTATGTATTTGAGTGAACTTGAATGTACATGGCATGAATAAAATATTTACATTACCAGCACATAATTCCAAACTTTTTTGAAAAGTGTGAGACTGTATGCATTTGTGTTAATGTACATACTTTGTATTCATCAATGTTGATATTGATACGTAAAAACAACGGCAAAGAAGCATCGCGTGTGGATGTTTATTCATTGAATATCCTCCGGTCTAAAGTGAACACTATACACACCACCACGTGTTTCGAAGCAGATGCAGAAGTGTAGTCCCGTCTCTTCACCTGCACAAACGCCACTATGCAGGTTTTTCTACTTTTTTTTTTCAGGAAACCTGTGGACTCGATGTCCTGACAGGCTGGACACAATAATTTACCATGACAATGATAAATTGAAATAGAAAAACTACCAAAAATACACAGACTCGTACTGAATACCAACCTATTCTGCATTGAGCCAACGCAGAGCCCGGCAAACGACTCCCTCTCGTGACGTAATATGACGCGATGTTGGAAAACAAAGCGGTTTTTACAAACAGCCAAGGAAAAGGCCACTTTATCTACTAAATTTGTGCTCTTATGTCTTATAACATTTTAAATCCTGCATTACCTTTTCATATGGTATTTTCATACAAGGTTATATATTCATTTTGAAAAAAAATTAACGTGCAATATACCCTTTAATATATCTCCGATTGTGTTTGGCAGAATGAAGAATGTCATATACAACTTGAGGGTGAGTAAATCATGGGGTCATTTTTATTTTTGTGTCTACACCACAGGGACTACATATTTTGGACTGTTAATTTTTGTTTTGGGACAGAGGATTGTGTCTGTGTTAGCGTCATAATCTTTTTCAAAAGGCTTCACATTATAGGAATAACACTTGCCAGGTGAGCTGACGGGGGAAGGACATGATATTCCATACAGAAACCAAATGAACATATGGATATACAAAAAATCTCACATAATACCCTTTCAGATTGAATATTTCTCAGAATGAAAAAATATAAAGCAGTTTGGAGAATGGATGGATGCTTAGAATGTGCACAAATAAAATTGTTAGTGACCTCAATCATTCAATTAACTTTCTAGTGTCTGTGAACTCATGGATTAACCAGAATATTGAGGGTCTTACTGCTTAAAGAGATGTTTTATATGGACAGCTTTTTATCGCATATGGCCTCTGTATGTCTCTATGTAACACGGACAGTGCTTGACCAGCCCACATCAGCTGGCAGTCCATGACAGGGTGGCACTCTTCATAACCCTGCTGAAGGTAGTTCTCCCGTCACACTTCTGAAGACACACACACTCCACCAAACATGCTTACGTCTTGTTCTGGATGGCCAGATGGGCCGTAGAGCACAGACAATCGTTTTCCTGTTGCACACCAGGTTGAATCCATTAGCTGACAGATTAATCTAGAGGTCACGCCGGGCAGCAAGAGAAACATCGCCCAACATCACGCTGATTAATGATGCAGTACATCTCTAGGAATAACTTAGTCATACATCATGCAGGAATCAATACAGTTTCCAATTTCCACAGAACAACATGTTTCTAGCGGTGCACTGAGGTTTATTGACATGCAATGACAAATGACCTCCCCTAAAAAAAGAGAGTAAACAAAAGTAAAGTTTGAACACTATCCAAAGCCTTCAACCTTTAAATGTTACATTGAAGGTTATACTGCATATCTTATGTTTTATTAATACTTGGACAGATTTCATGTTTGAATGTAGGCCTTGCTAAATGGTTGCTTTTAATTTGTCTGCTTGATAAGATGTTGTTCGGCTGTTGGGTGTCATGACTGGTTGCAAATATAATTGCTAGAGTGTTCTTGCTGTTTGCTAGGCGATTGTTAGAAACCTTGCTGGTTTCTAGGGTGTTGCTAGGTCTCAACCAATACAAAGAATTGCAGTAATATTAAGAAGTAAGTAAGAAGTAAGAAGACAGACTGATATAAAAAGACACAGCTCACTCAAGTCAGAACAAGATCTCAGATGCTGCTGGATTTAGCTGCTCATCCTTCATGCCACACATCTGACATTACAACAGAAAGACAGCTACATTTATAAAATGGGTCGTCTATAGCAGATGATTTAAATGACCTTTAAGTATCTAGACGTTTTGATCACCAACATGAAAATAAATCATTTGTTCTTGGGCTATTAAAGTGAAATACTGGTATCCCTTAGCACAGTGGTTCCCAAACTTTTTAGAGTGACGTACCCCTGGGACCTTTAACATCCTTCTTCTTTAAGGGACACCTTTTCCATTAAGGGACAATTTTTGTCCCCTTAAATAGATTTTCAGGTGCATTTTGTACCTTTATAAAGGCAAAGCCTTATTAAATGCATGTCATGTTTTATGTAAAATTCCATTAATTAAATTATTAATATAATAAATAAAGCAATAAACTAAATCACTATAAATCACTAAATCACTGTATCAAGCCATCTTTGCACTGCAGCGGTACAAGCTGCATCTGCATCCGGAAAGTATTCACAGCGCTTCACTTTTTCCACATTTTGTTATGTTACAGCCAAAATTGATTAAATTCATTATTTTTATTCATTATAAATTTATTAAAAATAAAAAATGAAAAAAATAACATGTACATAAGTATTCACAGCCTTTGCCATGACACTCAAAATTGAGCTCAGGTGCATGCTGTTTCCACTGTTTCTATCCATGTTTCTATAACTTGATTGGAGTCCACCTGTGGTAAATTCAGTTGACTGGACATGATTTGGAAAGGCACACACCTGTATATATAAGGTCCCACAGTTAACAGTGCATGTCAGAGCACAAACCAAGCCATGAAGTTCAAGGAATTGTCTGTAGACCTCCGAGACAGGATTGTTTTAAGGCACAGATCTGGGGAAGGGTACAGAAAAATGTCTGCAGCATTAAACCAGTTTGGAACCACCAGGACTCTTCCTAGAGCTGGCCGCCCGGTCAAACTGAGCGATCGTGGGAGAAGGACCTTAGTCAGGGAGGTGACCAAGAACCTGATGGTCACTCTGACAGAGCTCCAGCGTCTCTCTGAGGAGAGAGGAGAACCTTCCAGAAGAACAACCATTTCTGCAGCACTCCACCAATCAGGCCTGTATAGTAGAGTGGCCAGACAGAAGCCACTCCTCAGTAAAAGGCACATGAAAGCCCATCTGGAGTTTGCCAAAAGGCACCTGAAGGACTCTCAGACCACGAGAAACAAAATTCTCTGGTCTGATGAAACAAAGATTGAACTCTTTGGCCTGAATGGCAGGAGGAAACCAGGCACCACTCATCACCTGGCTAATATCATCCCTACAGTGAAGCATGGTGGTGGCAGCATCATGCTGTGGGGATGTTTTTCCGCGGCAGGAACTGGGAGACTAGTCAGGATCGAGGGAAAGATGAATGCAGCAATGTACAGAGACATCCTTGACGAACACCTGCTCCAGAACGCTCTGGACCTCAGACTGGGGCGAAGGTTTATCTTTCAACAGGACAACGACTCTAAGCACACAGCCAAGATAACAAAGGAGTGGGTATGGGACAACTCTGTGAATGTCCTTGAGTGGCCCAGCCAGAGCCCAGACTTGAACTTGAGCATTTCTGGAGAGATCTGAAAATGGCTGTGCACTGACGCTCCCCATCCAACCTGATGGAGCTTGAGAGGTCCTGCAAAGAAGAATGGGAGAAACTGACAGAAATAAGGTGTTCCAAGCTTGTAGCATCATCCTCAAAAAGACTTGAGGCTGTAATTGGTGCCAAAGGTGCTTCAACAAAGTATTGAGCAAAGGCTGTGAATACTTATGTACATGTAATTTTTTGCACTTTTTATTTTTGATACATTTGCAAAGATTTCAAGCAAATTTTTCACGTTGTCATTATGGGGTATTGTTTGTAGAATTGAGGAAAACAATAATGAATTTAATCAATTTTGAAATAAGGCTGTAACATAACAAAATGTGGAAAAAGTGAAGTGCTGTGAATACTTTCCGGATGCACTGTAGATGTATTTACACACTGAATGCAAATAAAATGGCATAAATAATGTTATGAGATAATGTTTTAAATAAAATGTGTTCAATAGAGACGTATGAAATGTTGGTAAAAAACAAAGTGATAATTTTAAACTAAACTAGTTTTTGAACTAAAACTGCCAGTAGGTGGCGGCAAGTCACTAGCTATCTTCACATGAACACCTTTTGTTTCAATCGGAATTCATTCATTCAGATTGACGAATCTGAACGTAGTGTTTACATGAACGCCAAGTGATCGGGTTGATGCATTTATATGTCACAAGCTTCAAACCAGAACTGATTTTTTTTTTACATGCTCACACTGCACAAATATACAGAGTTGCGCGTACTATTCCTTTTAAGACCTTTTTAAGACCAATTAAAGAAAATGTAAGGAATAAATTGAAGGGAACATAACATTTCAATATGTTCTCTAAATGTAAATGTCTAAGCACACAATGAGTTATATTAGTTTGGGACAAAGAGGCAGGACATGGGTGGAGACAGACAGCAATCCACCTGTCACTTAAGTGGCCATGCCCTTAATTATGCAGAACTTTAAGGCTTAATATAATTTAAAGGTGTCATGAAGTGGCTTTTTAATTTTTTTATACTGTTGTCTAAAGTAAACGTTTGACGTTCGCATGGTTTTTACATTCAAAAACATCATAATGAATAAGTAATAGGCTATTTTCTACCCTGGTTTTGAGCCTCTCTCCTGGAACGCTCGGTTTTTATGGGCGTGCCGCACTGAAGACTTGGAAGTAAACGCCCACTGCTATGATTGGATAAGCTTTGCATATTATAATGAGCTTCGGCTCCCCCGTGAGTACACGTGAGGAATTGTTTTTGAATGCGTGTGGAAAAAAACGGCAACCGAAATGATTGCCCACAGGGCTCGCAAAATGTCTTTATCAAACAAGCACAATGATTTATCTCTCATCCACCCGCAATTAATTGGAATGTTATTTTTTATTACTTGGCCCGTCCGATCGGTGGATATAACCGCGAACAGTGCATCACTAACACACACACACACACACAAGCCTCAATGCAGAGTCAGACAAATCAGCATGATCAAAACTTCCGCGATTGTATTTTTCCTTCAAATATCCAGTCAAGAGAGTGAACAATGCACATCAAGAAAGGAATGTTATTTCACTATTTAAGATAGCCCATTGGCAGGCCGGTGATATGTTTTGGTAGCCTGTCTGGAAAACACATAGCCCCGGAACGTTGGGCTTTGCGAGCCCTGGCTGAGTCTGATCCCGAATCGCAGCACAATGAACCAACAACACCTCAAATAAAGGATTCTCCAGCCTCCAGTTATGTTCTGTTAGACACGTACACATAATCAATAGATATCAAACGATCTGTAACAATGCAATACTATCACATATAAAAAACATTTTTTACTCACATAAGTGTGTTGCTTCATTCATTCATGTAATCTCATCCTGTCTGCAAATCCAGTCTCGTTTACAAATGAATCCATGGTGAAATGAAGGAACAAACACTCAATGTCTTACCCACGTGAGCTGGATATTTATTAAAAATAAAGTTAACCCATGCATTTATAATACTGGAATCCAAATGAAGCTTATGCAGCATGTTTATTGCTTGGAAGTTCGATCCGGTTTAGCTTCACGTAGGCCTATGTTATTTATCTATAACATGCCATGCACAAATCGGTTGGCGGGGCTACAGAATCAGGCATTCATCTTCTTCGGTTAAGGCGGTGTTTCACAACACTCTGACCTCACAGCCTAACACATTCTGAGATCGAGCGTTTGCTGGGCCTGGTGTCAATAAAAGCTTTTCTTTGACTAACAAGGAAGTTTTCAGCTACGAAACTTACAGGATATTCTTATATCATGATGAACTTTTATATATCAATGAATAAAAAGTGGATTTCTCAATTCATGACCCCCTCACAGTTGTCATGAAGGGCAAAATTAGCTATATAGACCAAAACCAAAGTCTATGGGATTGACTCCCTTTTGGAGCCTGTCTCTAGTGGCCAGTCGATGAATTGCAGTTTAAGGCCCTGTCCACACGAACACAGGTATTTTCAAAACCGCAGCTTTTTCTATGCGGTTTGGCTGTTCGTCCACACGCAAACACAGTATCTGGTCAATTAAAAACCAAACTTTTTTGAAAACTCCTGCCAGGGTGAAGATTTCCGGTTGCAGTGCTGTCATGTAGCCGGTGAAACCGGAGATTTTGGCTTGTGACTTCGGCATGCACGCTGTTTTCTCCTTGGTTGGACGTCAGATTGTGCGCTGCTATCTCCTTTGTTTACATGAGGCGAGTCTGTGGCGGACGTTGCCAAAATGTTACTGCTAATAACTGTGCTAACAGGGCTTATAACATACAGATACATGCACAGTTCTCCCATTATATTGAAGCAGAATGCAATACTACACAGGTCACTGATTATGACACTGCTTTTGAATGAATGAATGAATATGTCTCATTGTAGTGTTCTGGTTTATGGCATTAAAAATAGTAATAATAAAAAAATGCTTATGACAATGTTGTTAGCCTACCGGAAGCTATCATATGCTCGCTGCTTGTGTGGATGCAGTCAGTTTTGACCGCAAAAGATGAGGTAATTTGATTGGATGTCATGTATTTGACCTTTTACAGCACTTTTCTTTTTTCACACCATCAGTCTAAAAAATGCTGTGTTGTTTCAACCCACATTTGGTAAAATAGGGACAAACCCAACCCTTAAAAAATGTCATTTAAAAATTTAAACAGCCCAACAGTTGGGCTTGTTCATATTTGACCCAACCATGGGTTGAAACAACAGCATTTTTTTGTGTGTAGAGGTGGCATTTCGCCTGTTACAAATACAAGCTCAGTTTTAATGTTATTTTAAGGGGGGTAGAATTAAATCAATGACAAAACTCTACATTTTGTTCATGTACCCCCTCTGTCACCTCATGTACCTTCAGGGGAACGTGCATACCCTAGTTTGAGAACCACTGCCTTAGCATTTGTAAAACATTTGGAAACAAGGTAGTTGAACCCTCTGAAACCATTTTGTAGATAATAATCAACACAATACAAAAATTTAGGGTACAACGGGGCTAAAGGCGCCGTGGGGTAAAAGGCTCCTTTGATTGTATTTTCCTCTAAACCACTAGATGGCACAAAAACTTCCCTCAGAACTTTCCGCTTTTCAAGATGCACGTGGAAATTTGTCTGATCTTTGACGTGATGGTGGCAGCAGCGCAAAGTTGATTCTGAGCTCATTTGATCTAATATTTGATGTTTTTAAAAATGATTTAAGTAGCAAATGAGAATCGATACAATTATTGACTATATTTTGAGAAAAAAGGTCTTCTTAATGGTTTTCAATTTTGTTCAAGCTAATTAAAGCAACATTTTTTTTTTAAATAACAGAAGAATATGTAAAAGTATGGTATTTGGGGCAAAAGGCACAATATTTAACATGATAATAAACAGCCGCTGACTTCTCCATTTGTTGACATGACATGGTTAGATTCAGATGGTTAATATCATATATCAAATTTGGGTGTCCACCCAAGATAATCACCATATTTATAATGAAACCATTATTATTAAAAAATATGATATTAATCATGTCATATAATAAAATATTATTTATTGTTACAACTGTAAATCCATATTAAATTATTATGGGATCTCCTACAATGCTTTCATAATCTTTCTTAATTTTGTTTCTATATTTTTTAAATATATTTCTATATTAACATATTTTAATGACTGTATATTTATTGAACAAAAAATTTATTATTTTATTTATCAAAATAAACATAAAATAGTTTAAACCTTTAAAGTGATTGCTTTGAACAAGTATTAACTTTAAAAACATATTTTAGCTGAAGTACAGTACTGTGCAAAAGTCTTAGGCACGTTGGTATTTTCACATGAAAAATGTTTTTAAGCCAGTTATTGATATCTTTTACTGAAGTGTGTCAGTAGGAAATATCAGTTTACATTTCCAAACATTCATTTTACAATTAATTGTAATAATCCAGTGAGATTATTATTTTTTTTTTTATGCACAAGAAGTCTGACAGCAGCCGGTATGATCTGATCTCACCATCATCGAGTCTGTCTGTGATTACATGAAGAAACAGAAAAAACTGAGACAGACTAAATCCAGAAGAACTGAGGCAACGTCTCCAAGACACTTGAGGAAACCTTCCTGCAAAACTACAGTACTGTGAAAAGTTTAGGCACTTGTCAGAATGCTTTAAAGTGAGAATGCTTTCAAAAATAATAACATAAATAGCTTTTATTTATGAATGAACTTCTGTTAACTAAATTGATATTTGGGGTGACCACCCTTTGCGTTTAAAACGGCTTTTGTCACCTGCATCTGTTCCTACACCTATTCATGGAGTTCTGCAGGAAGGTTTCTTCAAGTGTCTGGGAGACGTTGCCTCAGTTCTTCTGGATTTAGTCTGTCTCAGTTTTTTCTGTTTCTTCATGTAATCACAGACAGACTCGATGATGGTGAGATCAGATCAGACCGGCTGCTATCAGACTTCTTGTGCATAAAAAAAATAAAAATAAAAAATCTCACTGGATTATTACAATTAATTGCAAAATGAATGTTTGGAAATGTAAACTGATATTTCCTACTGACACACTACAGTAAAAGATATAAATAACTGGCTTAAAAACATTTTTCGTGTGAAAATACCAACGTGCTTAAGACTTTTGCACAGTACTGTATTTGTATAAATACTGTGTCTGTGGGGTAAAAGGCCCCCCTCACCATCTCATACATTTATAAGATTTTTAAACAAAATAAACCACTTTTATGATTTATTTTCACACAAAATCTGTTGCTCCATAAATGTTCAATACAAACATACACTATTGGAGTAATCAAAAGCACATTTTTCTTAAGGTGTGCCTGTAGCCTTGTCTTCCTTTCATATTAAAAAGATAACAAGTTGGATTCAAACGAACAAATGTTGACCAGCCCTGGTGTAAACAGAAAAAATGGCTGCATTGCATTGTCTGCATATTTGTAGATTAACATGGGACAAGAAACAACCGTGGTTTCCGGGTTTTGTCATGAGGATCAACATTCTGTTCAGGCAAAAATAGGCTTCAATTCTGCTCAGTGCAAAAGTAATTCTTCAGGCTAGATTGAGATGTGTGAAGGATGTGACACGGCTGGAACACAGCACAAGGGTAAGCTCTTGATACGAGCACCATCCTTGAAGTTTTGCAAGCTGAGGAGCTCCAGAAACTGAAGAGCGAGCGGAAAAGACGCCACATTTCTCCTCTTGTGAACTTCTGAAAAGATAGCTAAAATGTTTTCGGTGATTGCAGGATGAACTCTGAAAAGAGAAGTGGCTTCTTGTCTGTTTGGATCCAATACAGGGTCAAAAACAGGAGACACTTATATCACACTGACTGATGACCAGCGCCACCTGCTGGTTTTAATACAAACTTAAGGAGCTCATTCAGGCCCTTTTCATATATAACTAAAGCCTCGTTCAGGCTGTCCGTCCAAATCCGATTTTTTTTGCATATCCGATCATATATAGCAATCACTCGTAAGACTACCTACAGTTATTAATTCTGAATCAGCTTTTTTGAACAAATCATTTGAATGAATGATTCAATGACTCACTCATAAGACATTTTGTCATAATTATGAATCTCCAAAGCATGATTTTTGCAGAAATGGGCTTCCATAGGCAAATAACCTCCTAAATGACATGCTTGCATCTACTGGCAATAGCGGTCTTGCATGTGATATGTAGTACATTGTGCATGTGTGTTTAATTTTTATAGGCATCATATTAAAGTCTGATCTTATTTACTGACTTTTTATTTCAGAATTCTGACGTTATCTCATAAATTCGACTTCATGTCATAGTTACCGACTTTTTATCTTAATGTCAATGTCAACTTTTTTCTCATTATCTCATAATTCTGACTTTTAACCTTATAATTATGACTGACTCGTAATTTTGACTTTTATTTCATAATTTCAACTTTTGTACATTGCGTTTATTTTCTATAGGCATCATTAATATTAACATTATTAAAATCTGATCCTATTTAATTTTAATGCCATAACTGACTTTTGAATCGCATAATTTTGAATTTTTGTCTTAGTTGATTTATCTCATCCTTATCTTTTTATCTCATAACTATGACATTTTATTTCATAATTTTGAGTTTGAATTACTTAGTAAGTCATAATATCGATTTTTTTCCTCATGTGTCAGAATGGCTTCAATAGGCAAATATCCTTCTAAATTACATCTACTAACAATAACTTTTTGTCTCATTAACTCATAATTTTGACATTTATCTCATAATTATGATATAAGTAGGCCTCTCATAATTTTGACCTTTTATCTCATAATGACTTTGTATCTCATAATTTCGATTTATGTCATAATTATGATTTATCAAAGCATGATTTATATTCTATAGGTATCATTAATATTAACATTATTAAAATCTGATCCTATTTAATTTTAATGCCACAACTATGACTTTTTATCTCATAATTTAGAATTTTTGTCAGTTGATTTATCTCATCCATATCTTTGTATCTCATAATTTTGATATTTAATTACTTAGCAAGTCATAATATCATAATATTTTTGTGTCATAATTATGATTTACCAAAGTATAATTTTTTTCTCATGTATCAGAAATGGCTTCAACAGGCAAATATCCTTCTAAATTACATCTACTGACAATAACTTTTTTGTCTCATTAACTCATAATTTTCTCATAATATACTTATGACTTAATATCTATCATTATGATTTCAACTTTGTATCTTATAATTATGACATAAGTAGGCCTATGTCATAATTTTGATCTTTTAACTCAAAATGACTTTGTATCTTATAATTTTGATTTATGTCATAATTGTAATTTATCAAAGCAGGATCCCCCCCCTCATGTATGGACATCGTGTTTATTTTCTATAGGCATCATTAATATTTTAAAATGTACTTTTAATGTCATTATTTTTTTTATCTTTTTATCTCATAATTTTGACTTTTTATTTAATAATTTCTCAGTATGTTATAATATTGACATGTCATAATTATGATTTATCAAAGCATGA
Organism: Rhinogobio ventralis; assembly: GCA_039654625.1. Classification (NCBI taxonomy): domain Eukaryota; kingdom Metazoa; phylum Chordata; class Actinopteri; order Cypriniformes; family Gobionidae; genus Rhinogobio; species Rhinogobio ventralis. The sequence goes on from CM077204.1 coordinate 6,307,670, forward strand.
TTTTTTTTTCTCATGTATCAGAAATGGCTTCAATAGGCAAATATCCTTCTGAATTACATCTACTGACAATAACTTGTCTCATTACATCATAATTTTGACCTTTCCCCCCTTATAATTATGACTTAATATCCATAATTATGACTCATAATTGTCTCATTGTCAAAAAATGTCACATTTCTAAGATCCCCTGATCCCATTTTCTTTTAGTTTTGACTTTAATTTTGACTTTTTATCTCATAATTTTACTTATAATTTCTCAGGATTTTTTATCTCATAATGTATCTTATAATTTCTCAGGATGTATCAATTTATGTCCTAATTATGATTTACCAAAGCATGATTTTTTTTCTCTCATGTGGAAGAAATGGGCTTCCACAGGCAAATATCCTTCTGAATTGCATTTACTGACAATGGCAGTCTTGTGTGCTGTGTGGTACATTTATTTTTTTAAGCACCATATTAAAATTTACTTTAATACACATTGATGGTGTTACAGTGCACAAAAAAGGCAAAAATGTGTCTTTAATATTTTATCAAAATGTAGCAACTTGCCTCAAAGGCGTTGCAAACGCAGTTTAATTTTGACTTTAGAAATATTGAGATGCAGTTCATATATCGTGACACAAATCAACACATGTTCTTAAGATACTTTAAGACAGTTTTGCTCTGCTCAGCTAATAATTCATCATTCACATGCAGTACTCGCATGTCAGCGGGTATTTCTATCAGTGAATTTCATCACCGGATGTGGGAGGAAACCACAGGCGTTCATATGCATCTTTCAAAGCACTTCAACACACACAGTTCAGTTTGAGGAAGGATTCCATCCTTTGTTCTTGTTGATTTCGGTGGTCTCTAGGAGTTTAATATTTATTGAAGCAAATCCTCAACAACATGTACACAGAACTATCAAAACTAAACTACAAATATGCTAAATATTGCAATGTGTTTAACTCCAAAGGAACATCATATTGCACTCGAGCAGTAATCAGCAGTCGACTGATTTCACCTGTGTTCATTCTAAAGGCATATGGGAGTCCATGTAGGAAACAATGCTCTTGACCAATGGGAAATGTGCCTGCTCTCTGGAGGACTGCAGCACATGGCTGGTGGTTGAAGTGTTGCTGAACAGGAAGTTGCAGAGTAGAATTGAGAGAGCTCCAACAGACATGAGGGTCTCTCGTCAGGTTCTTGTCTTACTTTTCTTAGCAGGCTCATGCTCACTCGGTAAGATGTTTTAATGTTTTAATGAGCTTTTGCTTAGTTCTGTGTTACATGGTCACTTAAATGGCAAACTGTTAAGTTAATTCGTGTGATACCTTGCTGTCTGTATCAAAAAATGTCAAATGCAAGTTTTTTTTGACTACAGTGAAAGCTCAAGTTCACACAGTCGTCACCAGGCCCATCCCAGGAGCGCTGCAGAATGTCAGTAAGAATGACACTGGCGTACAGAAGGCCGTCCTGACCGGAACCTACTCATTTAACAATAAGTCCAACGATGCTTTCCTGTTCAAAGCATCGTCTGTTGATGATGCAAAGAGACAGGTACAGTACAAGATGCCCTTTTGTCTCACTGCGTGTGTAACGCATACGTCACCCAGTCTCTCCTCTGCTATAGGTAGTCAAAGGCATCCGCTACATTCTGGAAGTGGAGATCTCACGGACTATGTGCAGGAAGATGGGCAACAACAATGACCTCACCAACTGTCCCTTTCAGACAGATAGTCTGTTACGGCAGGTATGTGTGGTTTTCTATGGAACTAATGAAGTAAAAATAGCTTTCTTGCTCTGAAGTAACTCAATAAGGCCAAAATTAAGGTTCTCACTCTATCCAAGATGTAATGTTTTTGAAAGAAGTCTCTTATGCTGAACAAGGCTGCATTTATTGGATCAAAATTACAATATACAACAGTAATATTGTGAAATATTATTAGTTATTTTAAATAATTGTTTTTTGCTTGAGTACATTTTAAAATGCATTTTATTCCTGTGATCAAAGCTGATTTTTCAGCATCATTACTCCAGTCTTCAGAAATCACTCTATGCTGATTTGCTGCTCAAGAAACATTTCTGATTATTATCAGTGTTGAAAACAGTTGTTGCTTAATATTTTTGTAGAAAACTTTAATTTTCAGGATTTGGTGATGAATATAGAAAGTTCAAAAGAACAGCATTTATTTGAAATAGAAATCTTTTGTAACATTGTCTTTACTGTCAATTTGGATAATTTAATGTGCCCTTGATGAATAAACATTCATTTCTTTGAAACAACTTGCTGACTTATCTATAAGTCAGCAAGTTTTAATTACAGAAACAATTGTTTTTTTTAATCGATTGAACGCACACACATATATACGTATGAAGATGATTTGTAGATTTTTTTTAAATCGATTGACAGCAATATATATACATATATCATTCCAACTTTAACTTTTCAGACCTGCAAATCACAATTTAAAAAAAATTCCCTGCTTTCCATGTTTTCCAAGAAATTGAGATCCCTCTACAAATGTATTTAAAAATACTATTGAGGTTGTAAATCAACACTCATATGATTTTCCATATTTCCTTTTATTGTAGACATTCCTCTGTCACTTTGACATATGGTCCATTCCATGGATGAAGACAATGTCAACTTCATATTTTAAGTGTCAATCTTTTGATAAATTCTGAAATGTCTTTTTCAATCAAAATGTTTTTCTATGGATCAATCTGAAATGTCATGCTAATTTAATGAAAATAAAAATAAAATACGACAATGAATAGAGCAATGTAGTGATGGGTTTTCATGTACAGTAATTCTGTAAGTGACCTTCAGTTCATCAAATGCTAAGCTTGACTTAGTGACTCTGAGTGTAAATTATTCAGTGGGTTTCACGTCTGATGTGCTTCACGCACCTTCAGTAGATCAGGGGCTATCGCTGCAATCTCTGAGCTCCCTGGTCTCAGATCTTTAGAGCAAACCGGCCCTAGAAATACACCAGCACTGATCAAACACACATCTAACGGGTTTGTACGAACAGATTTTTTCATTGATTTTTTTTTTTGACTACTCATTTACTATTTGTTTTTTTTTACATTTTGACATACTTGTCCTAAATTTCATAACTCTATATGTTCGGTGGGTGCAAACATCCAATAGGACAGTGGTTCTTAACTGGATTTGCTTTGAATCAAGACTTTACAGTGGACATGAAGTGGTGACCCAGCCACCCAGAGCTGCACGATTCTGGATAAATTGAGAATCACGTTTTTTTTGTGTAAAATGGAGATTGCGGTTCTCCCACGATTCTGAAGAAAAAACATTAGACAACTAAACAAAATAACATGCAAACTAGAGGTTCTAACAAAATGTTCATTGCTTTAGTCTATTTAAAAAAATATATTAATTTGAATGAAATTGAAAAAATAATTTTAATTAAATTCATAAAGACTTTTTGTGTGGTAGTTGTCAAATTGATTAATCGCAATTTAAATTGCATCCAAAATAAAAGTTTGTGTTTACATAATGTATGTGTGTGTACTGTGTATAATGTATATTTGAATACTCATTCATGTATATACAGTGCATCCGGAAAGTATTCAGCGCTTCACTTTTTCCAAAAAATTTGTCCACATACTTATGTACATTGTGATTATTATTATTATTATTTTTTTATTTTTTATTTAATACATTTGCAAAGATTTCAAACAAACTTCTTTCACGTTGTTGTTATGGTGTATTGTTTGTAGAATTGAGGAAAAAAATTATGAATTTAATACATTTTGGAATAAGGCTGTAACAACAAAATGTGGAAAAAGTGAAGCGCTGTAAACATGCGTAATAGACATAGCGGAATCGTTGTCATTTAGGAATTAGATTGTAATCTTTAAACAATTAATCATGCAGCTCTACAGCAACCAAAACATTATCATATAAATGTGACCCTAAATTGTCCTTACAATCAAACATTACATTTATTAATACAAAAAAATTCATTGATTAGCATTTGAAAATGTCCCTTTTTTCATATAGTAAATCATTGACAGAATTTATGATGTCTCGGTTATGCATGTAATCTTGGTTCCCTGAATAGGGAACGTCACGCTGCGTCGCTAAAGCTATGGGAACACCTCCGGTTCAGATTTCCCATTACGAAAGAAGCACTTGCACAGTAGGAGAACCACCGACAACACTGTAACCTTGGTTCCCTGAATAGGGAACAAGACGCTTACACAACCGGGATGTTCCGGATTCATTTCTACACTGCGTCGCTGATGCTATGGGAACGGTATACCATAATGCCTTCAACTACATTCGTGGGTTTATCTGGAAGACAGACGACAGCATCGTTCTCAAACAGCCAAGACCTGGGAGCCAGGTGCCCTCCCCACCTCAAGACCATAAAACCTGATAAAAGTATGCAGAGAGGACCACCCTGCCGCAACACAAATATCCTCCAAGGAAGAACCCTTAAACAGAGCCTGAGAAGAAGCCATTCCTCTAGTAGAATGAGCGTGTATACCTACAGGCGAAGCCAAACCCCGCACCTCATAGGCCACAGAGATAGCATCAGTCATCCAATGAGACATCCTCTGCTTGGTGACAGCCACTCTTCCAAGGAACTACTTTCTTCGTAATGGGAAATCTGAAGAGATGGTGTGAGCATGCTCTTATGAGGCATCCAGACGCTACAGGGGGTACGCCACTCTAAAAAGTTTAGGGACAACTGTTCTAAACGAGAGATTCAGATTCAGTTCAGAATCGGATGTGAACCATCATCCTTTTTGGGGATCAGAAAATATTGACTGTAGAAGCCTGACTCCATCTGGTACTTCTCTAGCCCCTTTTCCCAGAAGTGATCATTTCTTGACTCAAAGCTGAGATTTCCTCAGAAAACACAGATGTGGGAAGAATCCCGCCCAAAAGAGGCAGCCTTTTAAGAAATTAGATGGTGTAAGAATGCTGTACAGTTAGCAATACCCAGCACAAGATTCCCAGCAGGCATTGCCACACTGCCAAATTTGGCAGGGGCATTAACCAAGGACTGGCCCTCGGGCATTGTTCATCTTGATTTTCAGGCGCCAAGGCATCCTGCGATTGCAGAAAGCCAATGGCATCTGTGCAAGCAGGAAGAACATCTGGATTGACCACACACAATCCAGGGGGAGAGAGAGAGAGAGAAAAGGAAAGTTACGTTCACACACTCACCATACGCTCAGGCTCATTGGTGTCACACAAACACTGGCTCGTGCGGCGCCTCAGCAACCGCAGAACTGGAAAAACAGGGGTTGAACGAACAACCTTCTTTCGTTAGAAAGCGAGCCTAGAGCACAACAATTTCAAATGCAAACTATCACAGTGGCGACAATCAGACAGGCCGCTTAAGCATGCTGAAGGCCCAGGCCTTCATGAGTCTCCTCCCGTGATGAATCTGCCACGCAAATCAACACATTTTCGGAAACTAATGTCTGCTTTAGAGGAGTGGTAAACTGCTCTAAATAATCAGTTGAGAACATGAGAAACGCTTTCCAACGTGCAACAGATAAATTGCTTCCTGAAGGAATTAAATATGAAGAGAGATGGCACAAGCATGCTCTTATGAGGCATACTCCATATTCCTTGGAGGCAGTGCAAGCACCACTGGCCAATGAATCGGTGTGATGGTATAGGGGCTTCAGACAATTGTCACACTGGGGGTGTTCCCACAGCACCAGTTACGCAGCATTGAAGTGAACCTAAGAAAGGGAAAACAATGCTTCCCCGTCATTGGCAGAATTTTCTGCCAACCCATGTTTTAACTGTTATATACGGTAGGGGCCGCTATTACGCATATTCTGAAATAGTACAGAATATCCGGATTAAAACAGGCGAAGAAGAAGAAAAAAGCGATAGAAGCATAGCTTACACTCATGTAAGCTAATGCGATCTTAAAACATAAAATCAAATAAATCAAAACTGCCTAATGTTACAGAATGAAATGTCGACCTAGGACGAGGTATAGTACTGTGCACTTTGGGGGTGTTGATGGACTATCTACTCTATCATAGGCTCAGAGGCTCTGTTCTTTCTTTTGATATACTGTATTGTTCCAAATATAAGATGCCCCTAATTATAAGACGACAACCCCGAAAAGTTTGGTCCCGTCAGCGAGGCACGCAAACATGACAGTCATGCGACTTTTAGACGGTAAGTTTTTCTTTGACTGTTTGCGTTTTTAAGACCGTCTTTTTTGCACTCGCGGTCTTCTAACATTACACTCTGACACAATGTACTTCTTGGCACACTCGTTTTACGAGTATTTGGCGGCACCTATTGTTGCGGGTGTATTATTGATATGTAAAAGTCTAGACCCTGAATATAAGACGAACCCATCTTATATTCGGAACAATACGGTATTGCATGTTCAGATATTCATACAACAAAATATTCTTGGGGCCATGAACGTTTTGTCAAAAAAATGATAAAAAATGCTGGAGCTGGCTGGCAACTTAAAAAAAAAAAAAAAAAAAAAACGTTAGCGGGGAAAAGAGTTAATTGTGCAAGAAACAACAAAACATTATTCTGAATTTCAGCTGGTTAAGCTTTAGTTCTATTATATATTTTATATATATAAATATAAAAAAATTATATATTATAAGTTAAACCCATCGTTGAGCTTGAGTAGAGCTGCATGATTCTGGATAAACTGAGAATAACAATTTTTTATTAAGGGTTTGAAATAGACCATTGTGAATTCTGTATAGACAATTAAACAAAATATAATGTAAGCCCGGTTTCACAGACAGGGTTTAGATTAAGCCAGGATCAGGCCTTGTTTAGGATATTTAAGTAGCTTTTATAAACATGCCTTAGTGCATCTTGAGATAAAACAATGGCACTGACTTGTTTTAAGATATCTCAGAGTAGCTTTCAGTTGATATCGCTCAAACATGCATTTTAGTCTGGGACTGTCTGTGAAACTGGGCAGTAAATCACTAGATGTTCTGACCAAATTAAAAAAAATGTCTGTATGAATGATTCACTCAAAGACTTCCCTTGTTTCAGTATTTTAACAAAGCTTTGAAACTTTTGAGTTGATGACAAATAATTTTTTTAACGGTCACTTGTCGCCACATACGTCATTGATACAAAGCATCAAGTTACTTTTAAAAAGGGTTTTATTCTATTTTGATCGCAACTGTAGACAGTGTTTATATCTGAACTATATCTTTTATCCCAGTACTTGAATAGACTGTTTGTGAAGCGGTTTCACACCTATACATGACAACTGCTCTGTCTGGCTCAGCGCCAATGCAGATTTAAATGTTCGCTAGTACTTCTTGTCAAAGGTTTAATAGAATTGTCGTCATTTAGAAATAAGATCACATGGGTGTTTGAATTGAGATCACAATCTTTAACGATTGTGCAGCTTGAGTATCCAACACGATCTTTGATGTCAACAAGACTTACTTTTGTCAGAAGCTTTAATCCAAAGTGACTTGCATTGTCTCCATTCCCAGTTCATGCATTCCCTGGGAATCGAACCCTTGGCGTTGCTAACATCATGCTATACTGTTTAAACTACAGGAATGCAAAAAGAAAAAAAAAGTTAAGCAAATTCATTTTGCTTTCCCAACTATGCAAGATTATCATTTAACTTAATTTATTATTTCCATTTAGCATTGTTTTTTCACCATTGTCTGTGACCCACCAGTTGAGAACCACTGTTATATGACATTATTGCTTATAATTATTAGACATAATATAGGAATGGAAAACACAGATACTTGTGTGAGGGTGTGCTAAATACTATAAAGCCAGCAGCATTTATCAGCCAAGTGTGAGACAGCTCTCATTTCTGCAACATATACAAATAACAATGAAATGAGGAATTAATACACCTTCAATCTCTTAATTAAAAATAAACCAAAACATTCACACATTTGAACATTCTTAAAACCAGAACTAATTATAGCTGAATGTTGCAGGAGATTCATTTTATAATGAAATGAAATTAGCCTTTCACTTCCCCAAAAACAACATCCTTATGCTGCCACCCACAGTCGTCACAGTGCCTTTAGGAAAACAGTTGGCAGCTCTATATTAAGGACCAGATGACGGTCGGTGCAAATAAAACAAGTTCAGAAATTTCTGTCACAAGGGGGACGGAAATAAAAATAGTAATGGCACATCTTTTGATTAAAAAAAAAAAAAACAGGCTGCCAGAGAGCTTATTATTCACTGCACATCTCTGAAAAAAAGAAAGTCACCCACACAGGTTAATGGAACAAAATACAGGCATCTGTCAGACCTAAATAAAGAGATCAGGATCAAACGAATGGACTGTGTTTGGTCATGTGTTGACTATAATATGGAAGAATTTGATAAGTGTTTTTGTTGAACGTTAATTGCTTCGGGAATCTGTTTGTTTGGAAGCCACGGTGAAATGACTCAAACCGAGCATCTGTCAGGATCGTGACATGTTCTTCGGCATGTTTCACACTTTGCTCAGATCCAGCTTGCACAGATAAGGGGAGCGGAAGGAGCCCAGGTACAGGTAGCCGTTGTACTCGTGTGCCTCGCTGATGTAGGCCGCCACCATGCCGTGTGGGTCGTGGAAGCTACGCACGCACGTGCCACCGTCCTGTAGCTCTACCACCAGGCTGTAGCGCGGCACAAACTTCAATAGAGTGTCTTGACTGAAGAGCTGAAAACGCACAAAACATGGAAAAGCATATCCATTTCAGAAATATATATTGAGTAGGAACCACATTTACAAAAACAAGCCAATCTGAGTCTTATAAAAACTGAACCAAGCCAATCAGCAGAGGTGAATCACAACACCACAAACTTTAAATAGGACAAAAATACAAAATGTACAAGACTGTGTACTTTACAGCTTTAGTGAGGGAAAGAACTACTATCCCATGAAGTAGGGCTGTGCGATTTGGGGAAAATATCCAATTGTGATCTCAAACCCAGGGTAGAAAAAAGCCTATTACTCATTCACAGGGTTCCCACTCTTTCATGAACACCAGATTCAAGGACTTTCAAGGACTTTTTAAAGCACCTTTTATTTTATATGAAGCTCAATAAATACAATAAAGGTGGGTGTGTTACTGCCAATCTGGAGAGTATCAAAGACCTACTGTACCTTTATTTATCACTGCAGTTACGCTAAGGCATATACTAACAACTAAAATAAAATTTTAGGGGCATGTGACTTTTAAAATCCAACGAGGAAAGAGGCTGGTAGAGTGTACAAGAGAGGGAGCAAGTTTTAACGAGAGATGCAGTTTGCAGCTCTCCTATTCCTGCTTTTAACATTTATTTCACACTGGTTTTAGTTTTCTTTTTTACGAATCATTACTTAATTAAAACATTAATATAATATTAAATACATGAATTTTCCAATTAAATGAAAATATATGGATAAGTTAATTGCTAGGCATTAATAATATGCAAAATTATTTATTAATCAACTGTACATGGTACCTTTTTAAAAATCAATTTTAAGGCTTTTAAGACCTGCACAGAATGAGATAAGTGTTTATTGAAACATCCTAAACCATAAAAGGACTGTAAAAAGACAAAAAAATATATATTTTTTATTTTTATAAAAAAAAAAACTTTATAAAAAATATTTAGAAAAACCTTCACTTCAGCCTCTAAGCCATTTTTTAAGAAAAGGCAAGAATCAAAATTATAAGTCATTATACGTATTAATTTAAAATATGATTATACTTAATATTTTAGATACCTTATTCTAAATTTTTTAAAAGCACATTAGCTTCTCATCGATCCACCAGTTAACATTTACTGTGCATTACTGTGTGTAAGCTAAAAATATGGGTTCATATGCATTAGTCTGAACAAACCAACTGATGCACTGGAAATTTCACTCTTTGACAGTAGATGGCGCTTATGGAACAGCAGAAATATATTGGTTTCCCCAGTAACCTCTTTAAACAAAGGAGGGCTGTGCTTATAAACACTACTTTATTAAGCGTTATTCGTTGGAACTTTGATAAACCAATTTTTATGTAGCTCAATACTGAGCCAAGCATCACTGAATTTGCACTTCCCCGGCACCAATTGCGATTAATCGTTCAGCCCTACCATGAAGTATCGCAAACAGCATAATCAAATGAAAAACGATGGAGGAATATAAAACTACTCATTTACAAATGTTGATTATATATAAAAACTATATTTCGAGTTATATACATAAAGTATTTTGAGAGCGTAGGGAGATTGACTGTCATTCACATGTGTGTGCTTTTTTCGACTGTACAGCATCATGGGTAATGTAGTTTTTCTGTTAAACATGATTATTTAAAAAAATAAACTGAAATATTGCGGGCTGACTGCTTCAGCAGAAGCAAACACCACCGATTAACAACCTTGTAGCTCACAATACATCTGTGTTTAATGATTTATAAGTTATCAGTCAAAATCAATTTCCATACGGAGAAAACGAATGCAGTTTTTACTTCCGGAACCTGACAGTTGCACTATAAAGAAAAACAGATGGATAGAGTGCAACAAAATGACAAAACTCGAGATCCTTTTTTATAAATGGGTCTATTTATTTTCTTGTTTTATATATCTATTTGTCAATTTGAAAAGTGATTTATGTGTTATTTTACTGTTACATTTAATCATGTTTAAACTATTAAAATAAACATCTACATAAACAAACGTACTGTATGTCTATTTATTTGTCTTTTTGAAAACTGTTACTAAATTTTTTTAAATAAACAGCTATAAACATCTATTTAGTTCTTCTATATACTATTCATTTCATTCTAGGGACAAATCCTAGGGTTGTAAATGGACATGTAAAACCGTAACTGGAGAATTTTTGCCCTTACCTAAGCCACATAACCTTCTATGTAGATATCAGAGAACAATTTAAAATATTGTATCAATGCATTCTATGGCACCTTTAATATCCACTTCTTTACGATAGAAATGCTATAGCTGCTGTAATTTCTTGAATAAGAATATGTGAACATTAAAACATGCAAACTCAGATCGAGGGTTTAAACATTTATTTTAAAATCACAATGAACTGCATATTTAGAAACATGTGTATTCTGTGTTGGCGTAGGTTTATAAATGATTTACCTTACAAATCTGATGAAATAGCGTACATAGCGTTCCCAGATGAACGTTGTAAGCAACCCAAACTCACAGCATATGCAGAGATGGAGTTTGAGACGCTCCACGCATGTAAATTCGTGTGGAGCAGCATTTACTGTGAACGTAGCCGCTCTGAGACACACGTAACCTACACGCATAATTAAAGTGCATATATATACATTTATATTTTAATATAGGCTATACACGCAGGGCATTTATTTAATTGAATCGCAGCCTTTGTGAATCTCACAAAAGCACTGTGCTATAGTATGTTTTTTAAATGGTTTTTAATACATTGTGCAGCCTTAGAAAACAGTCTAATAAAGCGGTTCATGGATTCTCGTCCATGGAATGCGTCACTTCCGGTATTTTGCCGGTGACTTGACACGGGTAAATTGCAATTAATTACTCCAATTTAATCGAGGAATCGTGACACATTTTATTAAAAACAAAAATGTTGGTATTTTTAAAAAAAATTATAAAAAATTTTTGTAAAGTTATTTTATTTTTTCAAATGGCAGCTTACCTTAAATATGAGCTTCTTAATCCAGGGTCTTTGAGACAGGAAGTCCAGCATAGAGAAGCCGGGGTTGGGTCGCACAGCAGACATGGCCACCCAGTATCCACCTGAAGAACTGCGTCGAATGTTGTCAGGAAATCCTGGGAGGTTGTCTATAAAGGTATCCATTCCTCCTTTATTGAGGCCAGACACATGAACTCTGAAAAGAGAACAAAGTAACATTCAATATGCAGAACTGAACATGAGCAGTGACCAATACATCAGCTAAACCGACAAGTCAAGCTGTTTCCCCATTTTGAGACTATCGACACTGGAATTGTTAGGAATTTAACTATTCTGGTTCCAATACATGGTAATACACCAACCAAAAAAAATGCTAACTCTTTTGGCAACATATTTTAATGTCTCATTTTTAATTAACATAACCTCAGTTAATCTGTGAGTCATTTTTACCCAGCACTGTTTCCACTGCTTCCATTAAACCAGACCATCCCAGATCACCACAGGGTTTAAGTACATTAATATTAAACCTTCTGCAGCACTGAGACCACACTAGCTTTAGCAAGAGGAAACATGCTATGCATCTCTCCACACAGGAAACTTAATGATGGAGCCGGTTGCCTTGGCAACTGCATGCACTCATCATTTACCCAGGTAAGGAGAACGGCCTGTGCCTCTAGCAGACATGAGACGTCAAGTAGCAGTGAATGAGGACGGTGTCATTCAAGAATTCAGCTGTGAGAGGCGATAAAGAAGTGACAGGGAGAACTGATGTGTTCTAGCTGACCTGATAATGAATCAGCCCAAAGGTAGGAACACATTTAAAATTACACAGGACGATCAGAGTTTACTGAAATACACATACACATACATACATACATACATATACACACTCACCTAAAGGATTATTAGGAACACCTGTTCAATTTCTGATTAATGCAATTATCTAATCAACCAATCACATGGCAGTTGCTTCAATGCATTTAGGGGTGTGGTCCTGGTCAAGACAATCTCCTGAACTCCAAACTGAATGTCAGAATGGGAAAGAAAGCTGATTTAAGCAATTTTGAGCGTGGCATGGTTGTTGGTGCCAGACGGGCCGGTCTGAGTATTTCACAATCTGCTCAGTTACTGGGATTTTCACGCACAACCATTTCTAGAGTTTACAAAGAATGGTGTGAAAAGGGAAAAACATCCAGTATGCGGCAGTCCTGTGGGCGAAAATGCCTTGTTGATGCTAGAGGTCAGAAGAGAATGGGCCGACTGATTCAAGCTGATAGAAGCTGATGGCTACTTCCAGCAGGATAATGCACCATGTCACGAAGCTCGAATCATTTCAAATTGGTTTCTTGAACATGACAATGAGTTCACTGTACTAAAATGGCCCCCACAGTCACCATATCTCAACCCAAAAGAGCATCTTTGGGATATGGTGGAACGGGAGCTTCGTGCCCTGGATGTGCATCCCACAAATCTCCATCAACTGCAAGATGCTATCCTATCAATATGGGCCAACATTTCTAAAGAATGCTTTCAGCACCTTGTTGAATCAATGCCACGTAGAATTAAGGCAGTTCTGAAGGCGAAAGGGGGTCAAACACAGTATTAGTATGGTGTTCCTGATAATCCTTTAGGTGAGTGTATATATCAAAAGTTATATACCAGTCAAAAGTTTGAGAACAGTAAGATTTAAAAAAAATGTTTTTAAAGAAGTCTCTTCTGCTCACCAAGGCTGCATTTATTTGATCCAAAATACAGCAAAAACAGTATTATTGTGAAATATGTTTTTCTATTTGAATATATTTTAAAATGTAATTTATTTCTGTGATTCAAAGCATTTTCAGCATCATTACTCCAGTCTTCAGTGTTACATGATCCTTCAGAAATCATTCTATTATGATGATCTGCTGCTCAAGAAACATTTATTATTATCAATGTTGAATTTTTTTTTCAGGATTGTTTGATGAATAGAAAGTTAAAAAAAACAGCATTTATCTGAAATATAAAGCTTTTGCAACATTATAAATGTCTATACTGGCATTTGATCAATTGAATGCATCCTTGCTGAATAAATGTATTAATTTCTTTAAGTTCTTTCCCCCCCCAAAAAAAAACAATTCTTACAGACCCAAAACTTTTGAACCTTAACTGTACAAATGTTACAAAAGCTTTCTATTTTAGATAAATACTGTTCTTTTGAACTTTCTATTCATCAAAGAATCCTATAGAGATCCTCACTGATCAAGGCACTGCGTTTATGTCACGTACATTACGCGAACTTTACGGATTATTGGGCATTAAATCGATCCGCACCAGCGTCTATCACCCACAGACGGATGGGTTGGTGGAACGATTTAATCGCACTTTAAAGACAATGATCCGAAAGTTCGTACAGGAAGACGGCAAAAATTGGGATAAATGATTGGAACCCCTATTGTTTGCTGTACGTGAGGTCCGCCGGGTTTTCCCCGTTCGAGCTTCTCTATGGACGTCAGCCCAGTGGGGTGTTGGACATTCTCAGAGAAGCTTGGGAGGACGGACCATCACAAGGCAAAAACGAAATTCAGTATGTCATGGACCTGAGAACAAAACTCCACACATTGGGGCGGCTATCCATGGAGAATTTGTTACAGGCTCAAGAGGCCGGCTATACAATAGGGGAACGAAACTGCGTGAATTTTCACAGGGAGATAAAGTGCTTGTATTACTCCCAACTTCTAGCTCAAAATTACTTGCCAAGTGGCAAAGGGCCCTTTGTGGTCACAGGGCGAATAGGAGATCTCGTTATGAGGTGATTCGATCGGATAGGAGCGGGGTACATCAGATATACCACCTTCACCTCCTTAAAAAATGGAGTGAGGCGGAGTCAGTGATGTTGGCAACGGTAGTGAGTGAGGAGCCGTATAGGTTACCAGAACACAAAAAAAAATTCAGGAAGAATTAGAGGCGATGCTAGACATGAGAGTAATAGAAGAATCCTACAGTGATTGGGCCAGCCCGATAGTTTTGGTGTTCCTAAAACGGACGGCTCAGTCCGGTTCTGTGTGGATTATCGCAAGGTGAACGCTGTGTCGAAATTCGACGCATATCCAATGCCAAGGGTTGATGAGTTGCTCGATCGGCTAGGCACGGCTCGCTTTTATTCGATGCTGGATTTAACAAAGGGATATTGGCAGATCCTTTATCTAAAGAAAAAACAGCCTTTACGACGCCGTTTGGATTACACCAATTTGTTACACTTCCGTTCGGGTTGTTTGGGGCTCCGGGGTACTTGGGGCTCATGGATAAAATTCTTCGGCAGCATGCTGCATATGCTGCTGCATACTTGGATGATATCATCATCTATAGTAACGATTGGCAGCGGCATATGGAGCATGTGCGGGCCGTTGTGAGGTCGCTGAGAATGGCCGGGCTGACTGCCAACCCGAAGAAGTGTGCGATTGGGCGCGTGGAGGTCAGGTATCTGGATTTCCACTTGGGTCATGGGCAGGTGCATCCTCAAATTGACAAAACAGCAGCAGTTGCAACCTGCCCGAGACCCAAGACCAAAAAGGAGGTGAGGCAGTTCCTGGGGCTAGTGGGATATTATAGGAGGTTTGTTCCTAATTATTCTGACCTCACTAGCCCACTGACTGACCTCACTAAAAAGGAAGCGCCAGACCCGGTCCAGTGGTCAGAGCTGTGCCAGCAGCCTTTTACCCAGGGGTTTGTGAGGCTGCAGGCCGGATGGCTCCCCGGCCTGAGTCGGGCGGTGGGGTATGTGGCGAGGGGGGCGTGGTTTAGCGAAGTCTGTGACGGGAGAGAGAGTCAGAGGACGAGCGGCATGTAAGTGAATCAAGGCCAAATGACAAACACCTGTCTCTTGTTTCAGTGATTGGCGTGGAGAGACAGGATAAAAGCCACGCAGGAAATGAGGACTGGAGATTGAGGAGCTGTACACACACGCTGGGACTCAAACAGGGAGAGAGAGGACGTGCAGAGAAGAACTGCCAAAGCTAAACCGCTGATATCCACAGATTGAGTTTATTTACGTTGTGCGACGTGCACCTTGTTTTGTGACCCGAGTTAAAACTAATAAAATACCCGTTTCGAGTTCCCAGCCAGCCGACCCCCTTGTCTTCTTCCTTGTACATACACGAATGTTGTTACATGAACTATATGTAAACATTGTTTATGTAAAATATCTTATTTAGGACAGTACTTAATAAAGAAATTACATACATTTTGTATATATATATATATATACACACACAAAATAGTAAAAAGTCATCATTACTCCAGTCTTTAGGGTCACATGATCCTTCAGAAATCATTCAAACATTTTATTCATTATCATAGTTGAAAACAGTTGTGCAGCTTAATATTTTTGTATTATTACTTCCAGGATTCTTGATAAATAGAAAGAACAGCATTTATTCAAACAGCAATCTTTTGTAATATTTTAAAACTTTACTGGCACTTTTTTAAAAATCTAATTAATGCATCCTTGCTGAAGTATTACCGGTAATTTCTTTTAAAAAAAATCCAAACTTTTGACTGGTAGTGTGCAGAAGCAGTGTGCTTTTGTTCTGGGATAATAACATCCCAGGTTTTGATTAGAATCACTTAAAACATGAAAAAATATACAAGTACATTAACAATCAATGACCCAAGTAACAATGTAAACAGTACGGTGACTATCACCTCCGTATTCTCGCCATCGTGGTCTCAGCCACCAGAACAGACTCCTCATCAGGGAAGAGCTGGATGCCATTAGGAAACCTCAGGTTCTCCATCATCACAGAAACTTCCTTGCTCTCTGTATCATACTCAAGCACACTGGAAAACCAAATTAGCAACGTCAGTCACTGTACTAAAACATCATATTCCCTATAAAAACAAGCAGTGATTCATACACTACACACAATGTACCAACCAATAAAACTGTAAAGTGCGTAAACCCATGAAATTATGAATTTTTCATGTCCCAGTTACCGTCCATCTGCTGTGGCTTCCATGATCAGGTGCATGAAGTCTCTGCGCTGCCATCTGCTGCTGGAGTCAGTGAAGTACACCTTTTTTCCATCCTGAGTTACATCCAGATCATTCACAAAGCCCAGACGTCGACCACCGATCATCTTCCCTGTGCTCACCAGAGATGTTACCTCACCTAGAAGCCAAAACGAGACAGTACATTATTCTTTTTGGAGCTTGACAGACATGGCCAGTGGCCACTATGAACTATGAGGAGGGGTGTAAAGATGCCTCAATTCCTTCTTTTGTATTCTATGGGGAAAAAATAGTTGCATACAGGTTTGGAACAACATGCGGTTGAGTGAATAATGACAGAATTGAATTTTTTGCATGAACTATCCCTTTAAATGAGTACTGACTTTTTAAAACCGAATATGTGGATTCCCTTTCCTTACCTGTGACAGGATTGACCTCAAACAGTCCCAAATAGGCATCAGTTACAAACAAGGTGCCATTGGGTCCCACACGGATTCCCAGAGGACGTCCACAAGTGTGTTCTTGCTCATAAAAGCCTTTGAATCAGGAAAAAAAAAAAAAAGACTTGATGGATATTCAACAATAATGATAATAGTATCTCAATTATATCTATGGGCCAGTTTAATCTGGATCAGAATGATCAGGATATAGAAATCTATCCAGGATCAGGTAATCCATCTTACTTTTGTTTTTGAAGCAAAATTGGATTACCCTGATCCAGATACACACTTTTTCAGATAACCAAATCTGGATTACTAGTGCTCTACGGAGCCCCTAAAGGGACATAGTGTTGGAAAAAATATGAGATGGGGGATTTTTTATTTTTATTTCAATGCTTTTGCATTCTCTCAGAAAAGTTTCGCGTAGGGAGAAACTGCGTTCACTCACAAAGAACCTTTGACTGGTTCATCTCTTATTGTGCCAATGTAGTTTACAAACAGTGATAAAAAACACTTTAAATTAAATATAATATTTTTGTTTAATATTTACAGCTGTTTGGTGATTTTTTACTTTCCTGTAGACTGCCAAATGGCTTAATAGGTAGCCTAATAATGTCTACTTCTAATTTATTACTTTAACAGTTAAACTAATCAAGAGCAAAATAAAAATGTGTGTGTGCATGATACAAATGTTGTATTTTTTTGACCAGTTTTAAAATTATTACATTTTTGTTCCTGAAATCCACCCTTCTGCTGGATCAGTATAATCCTGATTTTTTTGGATCAAAGGTATCACAATCTTACTAAAAAGATTTGAACAACACAAACTGATGATTTGATCCACATCAAAACCAAGATTGGATTTTGTGATCTAATCTGATTTCAGAAACCTTTTTTTCTTTTGAACAAATTTTCAAGATTTGAGCCAATCCGATTACTTTTGAACAACTGGCCCTAAATCATAACTCCGTTATTAAATAACTTGATGTGTTTGATGGAACAAAATGCCTGAGCTAGTCAACAATTAAAATTCTAAGCACATCTTATGTTTGTTTCCACAGTGTCAGCAGTTTACAACACAGCCAGGCAAAAGGAAGGAGTACATCCACTGTATAAAAAGCCCTCTTCTACTGTAATAAAACACATTAAGAAACTTTGAACCCATCTATGTAGGGCTTTAATATGTTACACTACATTAATGCATGTGCTCTTTACAATAGGGCTGCCCCAGTCTAAAGATTTTTCTAGTCGACAAGCTCATTTAAGCCATTAGTAAGATATTTATGATATTCATTTCATTACTTAAACATTATACTTGGGGAGTGGAATCGGAAAATGGCTTCAGTTTCAGGGCTGACAAAGAATATTATATGTAACACTGTTCTACGTTACAGAGAAATACTAAACCATAATGATGAGCATTTAAAATATGAACTAAAGGTGTAGTAAGCGATTTCTGAGAATCATTTTTGAAGACAGCCGATATTTGAAATCTACCCAAAACAAACGCACCCCTCCCTTCATTGCTCCGCCCCTGAAATGCACAAATACGCAACGCAAGAATGGATGTCGCTTTATCATAGCAGAAGCAAGGCAAAATAAAGCTTTGTGAAAAATAAAGCAAAGATGACGAATGAACGACAAGAAAGAACAAAGTACATGAGTATATACAAGCAAGAGTTCAGTGTTATTCACCAGCAGCACAACACACTCAGCAGAAACAACGCAACCTCGGCATCTGTTTTCAGGCCTTCCCGCTTAGTTTTCTCAGCGCTGGAAAGCTTTTCTAATATTAACGTGGGTCCTAAAGTCTTGCCTGATTAAACCCTTCTTTTCCCAGTGATATTCCTCTGAGATTGTCTCTTTTGTAATGTCTCTCAAATCTTCAAATCCCTCTCTTGCTCACTCGCAGTTCAAAATGCTTACGCTACGTCTGGCGACATTGGTGTGCACCAGTTAAGTTTTTTTCCGATCTGGCGGAAGCTAGATGCAGCTAGATTTAAGGTGAAGAGTCGTTGTGTGTGCTGTGTAAACATGATGATTATTGTAGTTTTAGACTAAATGTGAGCGTGCATTTACTCATCTTACTTGCAAAAAAAATTAAATAAAAAGAGATTTAGTATAATTCAAAATTAATAAAAAAGTGAAATGCAATCTCAGAATATTATGCAAACTGGCAATAATTAAATATATTAAATTACACAAATATACTTTATTTAATCTCACTTTATTAACCAGTGTCTTTGCTGCTGACCTTCGATGATCCACTTCAACGATACGAATATGCAAAAATTACTTTAGATAAACATCACATCTGTGTTAAAATTTTTAAAAATTTTATTGTTGAGTTAAGAGTGTTGAACTTTCTTCTCCTGCATCCTATTCTTCTTCACTCCAGAATGGCTGAACAACTGAAAGGTTGAGCTGCGCCCTCTACTTTAAAGGCATGAATTTGCATTTCTTTCAGCCTGAGGCTTATTCATTTCACTTTTGATGTGAAAAGACCTTTACATTTGCCAAAAATAGAACTTTTTTGTTGTTGTTATTAAAAAACAAAAAAGCAAGCCCAGCCCAGGTGAGAAAAAGTAACGCAAAATACTGTAATGCATTACTTTCCATAAAAAGTAACTAATGCAATTAGTTACTTTTTAGGGACTAACTCAATATTGTAATGCATTACTTTTAAAAGTAACTTTCCCCAACACTGATTGTAAAGATAAAACATAAGTGATGTCATTACCTTGAAAAGCATAAGTATGTTTAAATAAAAAAAGGTTTATAAAGTCATACTTGTTACGGGATTCAAACTCATGCGTCAAAATACAATCAATGCAACAAAGGCGCGTCCTATCGATTTAAATATTTTACCACCACAATTAACAAAAGGATCTTGATCTTCAAATAAGCTTTTCTGTGGCCTTCTGTAGATTCCTTTATTGTGCTGAGTTAGTCACACTCGTAACACATACTTACTCTTGCAAAACATGATATAAAGCTTTCGTTAGGACCAATACAACATTTCTTTCCACATAGTCATTGCAGAATATTTGGCTTAATCACCAAACCACAACTGTATGATCTTATATCTTAGTACTTTGAACAACCAGTTAATTCAATAGCAAACAATGCAAGATTTTACATCAAAAGATGCTGAATCAAAGAGGTTACAGTAATACTGGCTACAGTTGCCATTTTGGAAAATACATTTACATTCCTTATGTAAATTATATAAAAATGTATAATGTTTGTAATAATATCCATCCAGTGTGTTATCAAAAGTTGTGGTAAAGATATGACATGGCCATGAGTTTTTGTGCTAGAACAGAGTATGCTGTAAATATTTTAGATGAAGAGTAAGTTACAGTACTTTGGCAGTCTTTACCAGGGTACGGCTTCGGTTGATAGTATCATTTGGTATTCTGTAATGTACTGTAAAATGCCTGTATTTTGATGTTAGCCTACCTGATCTGTCTGCCGCCTTCTGATGCATCTCTGATTAATCTAATGTTACACTATCATTGATGGTTTCCTGTGTTCACAGACACTCTCTCTACTGTAACACGATTTTTTGTACATTTGCTTATATAAAACCAGTAATATAGAACCTATATCTATAGAACCTAAACAGAAATCTATAGATGCATGATTAGATTAATTAACAATTCAAACCAGTTAGATTATACAATAGACAAACGTTTTAAACTGAATAAGAAAAGATGCAAAAGAAAAGTGAAAGGTAGATGAAACACTTGTGTGTAGTGAAAAGGATACTTTGTGATTTTTGTTTTGTCCCAACATTGAAAATGTACTGAAATAATAGGGCAAAAGGACATGGATTTTTGATGATCTGTTGTGCGATTAATACTAAGAGTTTTAAAAATGTACCTCTTGAAAACGGTACCAGCGCAAATAAAAAAACAAAACTGCAATAGCTCAGCTCAATGGAAGGCTTATTTATTTAGGTCATTTGTTTGTTCACACAGATGCGGCTATACCAGCATGTAAGCGTAAGGCAAAATGGGCACAGTGGCATCATGAAACATTAGGCTACAGAAAAACATACACCGATCAGGCATAACATTATGAACATTATGAGGTGAAGTGAATAACACTGATTATCTCTTCATCACGGCACCTGTTAGTGGGTGGGATATATTAGGCAGCAAGTGAACATTTTGTCCTCAAAGTTGATGTGTTAGAAGCAGGAAAAATGGGCAAGCGTAAGGATTTGAGTGAGTTTGACAAGGGCCAAATTGTGATGGCTAGACGACTGGGTCAGAGCATCTCCAAAACTGCAGCTCTTGTGTGGTGTTCCCGGTCTGCAGTGGTCAGTATCTATCAAAAGTGCTCCAAGGAAGGAACAGTGGTGAACCGGCGACAGGGTCATGGGCGGCCAAGGCTCATTGATGCACGTGGGAAGTGAAGGCTGGCCCGTGTGGTCCGATCAAACAGACGAGCTACTGTAGCTCAAACTGCTCAAGAAGTTAAGGCTGGTTCTGATAGAAAGGTGTCAGAATACACAGTGCATCGCAGTTTGTTGCGTATGGGGCTGCATAGCTGCAGACCAGTCAGGGTGCCCATGCTGACCCCTGTCCACCGCCGAAAGTGTCAACAGTGGACACGTTAGTATCAGAACTGGACCACGGAGCAATGGAAGAAGGTGGCCTGATAAATCACGTTTTCTTTTACATCACATGGACGGCCGGGTGCGTGTGCATCGCTTACCTGGAGAACACATGGCACCAGGATGCACTATGGGAAGAAGGCAAGCCGGCGGAGGCAGTGTGATGCTTTGGGCAATGTTCTGCTGGGAAACCTTGGGTCCTGCCATCCATGTGGATGTTACTTTGACACGTACCACCTACCAAAGCTTTGTTGCAGACCATGCACACCCTTTCATGGCCTCTTTCAGCAGGATAATGCACCCTGCCACAAAGCAAAAATGGTTCAGGAATGGTTTGAGGAGCACAACGAGTTTGAGGTGTTGACTTGGCCTCCAAATCTCAATCCAATTGAGGATCTGTGGGATGTGCTGAACGAACAAGTCCGATCCATGGAGGCCCCACCTCGCAACTTACAGGACTTAAAGGATCTGCTGCTGACATCTTGGTGCCAGATGCCACAGCACACCTTCAGGGGTCTAGTGGAGTCCATGCCTCGACGGGTCAGGGCAAAAGGGGGACCAACACAATATTAGGAAGGTGGTCATAATGTTATGCCTGATCGGTGTATTTGAAGACTAAAATCTGTTCGTTAGTTGTGGTGGTAAAACAGCTCAACTCGATAGGATGCGCCAATGTTGCGTTGATTGTATTTTGATGGATGAGTATGAATCCCGTAAAAGTAATTACTTTATTAGCATTTTTTCTTAAACGTACTTCTGCAATTCCAGGCAATTACATCACTTACGTTTTATCTTTACAATAATACAAGCATTGTGTAGTAAGAAAGTTTAATTGCAATTAACACATTGCACAGGTTTTTCGAATTGACAAATCTGCAGCCGATTGTTAACATCTGGCGTAAAGTCACAGCTTAACAGTCACTCGTTTAACCGTAATACCGCAGCGCACCGGCAAAAGTAATGAATATGAATGTGTTGCGAAAAACAACAGCAAGGAGATCTTGTCTGAACATTTTAATTTATTAATAAACTAGCGATTGACGGCTACAAAGATAAAATTGTCGACGCTGACTAGTCAGACAGAACAGTGGATGCGCCTTTAGAGAGAAATGCCCGTTAAGTTAAACGTCATGCAGTAAGTAGAGGGGTCCTAAAATCTGTACCCAACTCAAATCGACACACAAACCCAAAAGCCGATGAGCACTGTGTCAAGCAGTTACACGTTTTGTCCATCAAGATAATTCTGATAGATGAACACAACTTTTATGAATTTTGAAGCCTAAATGCAGTCGACAGAAGTAAAAAGCTAAAGGTAGGCTATAAACGGACTACAACATTGTCGCTCGACTTCAACGTCACATCACTAAACTTCCGACTCAAAACATTTTCCCAGAATGTTTGAGTTAGACTAGTTTATAAGAGCACAATTATGAGCATAACGAGGTTGTAAAAGCGGACTGAGTTTACCTGTTCGGCGTGATGATGTTTAATTTCCTCGACAGCCTCTGTAGTCCCATTTAGCCACTATAAAATCCTGAGTGGAGTAATATTGATGCATTTTATGTCATAGAATAAAACGTGAAAGTGTCTTGAGCTTTTGTTCACAGACCTTATTCCAACCATTTAACCAAAACCCAATTCAAAAAACCCATCGACTTCGGGCCGTGGGAACCAGAAGTGATAAAATGCTAACTCGCTTCCGCGTTCGGCCTACAAAGTGATGTCATACCTGCACCACTCTATTGTCATGTTGTAAATAAGACATCTGTATTGCAAACCCTTCCATGTTGCTTTTGTTGTTTTCGGCGTATGCCTACCAATGCAACGTCACTGCCATAGAAACCAATGCAGATATTCCGGAAAACTAAAGATTGGATCTGAACAGTTGTGATACACTGAGTGGACAGTCAATAATTTCGATCAGATTCTGATATTAAACCCATTTACATTTTACATAATCAAATGTTGATCCCTGTCTACTGCTTATGACAAAGTAATAAGTAAAAAAAATCATTAATGTTACAGTTTCCTAAAAGTTACTGAAAAATGTACAAAGATTCATGCCTTGTGCAATAAACTCATGAACCCGAGCATTTCAAACGACAAGGTCACTCATGTTGAAATGCTACATTACGCAGTGTTGGAAATAGTCCAGTATTTTTGGTTCTCTTACCACATGGTGGGTTGCCAAGTGTTGCTAATACATGAATGTTCCTTCCCTCGATTTTGACTATCTTTCCATCAGCTGTCCCAGTGTACAAAACATCTACAAAACAAGAATGATACAGAGGCATTACATGCTGTCATTAAAGCAGATTATTTTTAAATATATAATGACTTAAGATTAATATTAAGATCTACATATATATTAATTTATATCTCAAGCTCTTCACACTTCCTTATATATTGTGTGTGCAAGCATGCAATACTAAAATACAATAACACTCCAAGTCAACAAAACTTTTCTCTATTTTGGCCAGTACACTGCAGTCGATGCCTGAGTGCACACACTGCCAAACAGCTGCGACAAACTGGGTGAAAGGTCAAGTTTTGACTGCATTGCTTTGCAAATACTGACCTCCAATATTGGCAAGGGATTCTGGGCCGATGAGCTGCTCCTCGAACAGTCGCTCTGCCTGTCTGAGCTTTAAGTTGGGCTCGTAACAGCCAGTCATAAGAGGTGGTTCATTGAGACTAATTATTAAACACAAGAGGGGAAAAAACAAAGAAGAACTTTAGTTAAGTTTCACGTTCAGAAATGCTGAGATGAACTGAACTGAAAGCCGTTCTTTCGTGTGAATGCTGGAGGAGATGAAATGCCCTACATATCAACTGCAGAGGCATCAATTATTAACCAGTCAGAACTAAAAGAGAAATGAGAAAGCACTGTGGGACTTGACTTAAGATGAATATTTATATTGGATTTTGTCTTGACTCTCAAGAACATTGTGGCAGCAAATTAGATCAGAACCAAAAGGTCTATATTGGATCAGATATAAAAGAATTATGAAAGAAGCTTTCCATTTTGCGTTAAAGGAATGATTCATGGAAATATGAAAACTGTGCATTCATTGTGCTTACTCCCACATATATCATTACAAACCCATATTATTTTACTTCTGTTTATATAGGAGGTTTATACCGACAAGATCAAAAGGACAGAAAAAACACCATAAAAGCAGTCCATTTGACTCGTGCACGATATTCCAAGTCTTCTGAAGTAATGCGGCAGCTTTGTGTGAGGAACAGCCGTTATTTGCAAATAAGCTTTTGCCACTTATGTCAATACAAATTAAAAAGAGATGCCTTTAATGCCACGTGTGACTTCATCTACATCAACTACCTGTAGTATAAAAATTGTTTTCAGCAATCGAAATAAAGCTGCAATAAAATAAAAACTAAATTTATAAATGCTACCTTGGCAACTAACTGAAATAAATGCGTTGAAACACTAAAATTACTCCAAAAAGTAAAACTGAAATAAAAATAAAGCTATATAGAAATATATTAGTCGGAAAAAAAATTACAAATTAATCACACATTTTTTTCATATTTTTATAGTGTAATAATTTCAGTCACTCCTCAAATTTATGTAGAAACAACTTAAAGACAGTATTCATCTTTTTATGAATGAAGGCCAGTATCACTGACACTAAAAGTTATTGATGTCTAATGCTTTAAACATTAATGATAGACATTCAACATTACAGTATAATTAAAAGCTTCAATTTCAACATTTATTATGCTTTAAAAAAATAACTTTAATAAATTTAAGTGAACTTAAAACAATCTTCACATAAACCCATTATAAATGTCATATTTACCTGTGGCCTTCCTTCCTGTCTAACAGGTAAGAAATATACAGAAATGTAATACATTTATCAAAGAGTCTGCACTGCATAAATAATAAATTAAATATATATTAATCCTTATTAAAGCTACAGTTTTCTCTGTTAGCTTTGTTCTTTGATTAACATTAATGACAGACCGCATTAGTCGCTACTGTCACTTTAAGATCTGCCGCTGCTGAACATGACGCAGATATAAAGCACTGTCACGCGCATCTCATTTTCTCACAACACTTTAAGTTCATTTAAGACGTTATTTAATTAATTTAAGATGGTCGAGAATGCTCGACAAAACGGGCCTTTTGGCATAATTCTGTGTTATTGTTTGTTAGAGTGAAAGAGAACTGGATTCTGGTACACTGTCTGTGCACGCGTGACTGGCACGCCTCTTTCTGTGCGTGTGTCACATAGTCAGGACACTCACAGACAGCGTGTTCTCTTTTGTCTTGTTGCGCTTGAATGGTTTAAAAGCATTTGCATGAATAAGAGCCTGATCATATAATGTAACGCTAGCCAAAGGATTATAGAAAAAACGGATTCTGCGTTAATTGCGTTAGAAAACAAAATTACTAACACTTAAAGTAAAATTAAAATTACTGAAAATGAAATCTAATTCAAAAAATTAATAAATACAGTGGGCTCCACATGTATTGGCACCCTTGGAAAAGCAAAACTGACTGTAAAAAATTGTTCCTCTTAGTCTTTCAAAATATTCACAAAAATCTAACCTTTAATTAAAGTCAAATATTTGAGAGAAAAACTCTTGAAATATGTATTCCACAATTATTGGCACCCCTTCTTTTAATACTTTGTGCAACTTCCCATTGCCAAGATAACAGGTCTTGATCTTCTCCTATAACGCATAATAAGGTTGATGAACATATGGACCATTCCTCCATACAGAACCTCTCCAGATCCTTCAAATTCAGATGTTCATGCATGTGGACTCTTTTCTTCAGCTCATCCCACAGGTTTATTATGTGGTTTGGGTCAGGGGACTGCTGTGTCCATGGTGAAACCTTCATTCTGTGGTTTATTTTAAGATGCGCTTTGGATCATGCTGGAAGATCCAACCACGGCCCAGTATAAACTTCCTGACAGAGCCAGTCAGGTGTTGATTTAATGTCTGCTGGTACTTGATGGAGTTTATTATACTGTGTATCCTAACAAGTTGCCCAGGGTCTTTGGAAGAAAATGAGCCCCACAGCATTAAAGATCTTCACAGTGGGGATGAGGTACTTTTCTACCTTCATGGCTATGTTTCTGTCTATGCCAAACTCACCTCTGGAGTTTTTCCAAAAAAAGCGTAATTTTGGTCTCATTCGACTATAAAACCCAGTCCCACTGAAAGATCCAGTTACACCTGGCAAACTTTAGGTGCATGAGATTGTGGTTTGATGTCACCAAAGGCTTTTTTATTGCATTCTTCCCAAATAAGTTGTAGTTATATATTTTAGATAAGGTCTAATCATAGTTTTGGAGACTTTCTGACCCCAAGACCCAACTAGCATCTGCAATTCTCCAACTTTCAAACCAAACCATTGTATGTGGGGCCAATATAGACACAGGCCCTCTTCCAGGTAGATTGTTATCATCTACAGTTGATTTAAACTTCTTAATCATTGCCCAGATAGTGGAGTACTTCAACAGTTAACCCCTTAACTGTCAGTGATCTTTTTTATTTGACAAAAAAAGTTTTATTAATGTCATATGATTCAAAGATAAATTAGATTAACTACTTCAGTTGATTGCCAGAAAAATTAAAACACACAACACAGAATTTCTGAAAGAAAAAAAATAGAAAAATAACTACATTTTGTTGTTTTTATGAATTCAATTAATTAGACATGCTTTTTTAGTATTACAATTTATTTCAACCATTAAAACGGAATACAGAAAACTTAAAACAGAAAACACCGAATTTGGTAAAAAATAAAACTGAATTTGAGAAAACAATAAATAAAACGTATTTCATAGGGCCATAAAAAACTTTTAATAAATTGTTGTTAAATTGTATATGTTTCATGATTTCAATTCATTAGACATGTTTTTGATTACTAAAATTTAATTTAACAAATAAAATGTAAACGGAATCCTGAAAAATTAAAATGGAAAAACATGGAATAAAACAGAATTTGGGAATTAAATGGATTTCATAGGGCCCTACAATATTTGTGCAGGCCTATATAATATACTTTATTTACAATTCAGATATAGTGCACAAGTCACATGGACTACTTTTTTTTCCTTTTTGGAATTTAGTTATGTGGAAAGCAGAAGCTACATTGTAAATATTTATAAAGGGTTGGAATGACATTGAGATGATTAAAAGATAACATTTTTATTTGGGGGTTAAAAATCCTTTAACCATTAAAACTAACATATGAAGTCTAAATTTAAGGTTAATACAAAGCAAAATAGGGCTTGTTTAGGACTGCAACAGCTTGCATTTCCAGCTTGGCAATAGAATGTTAAAAGAAGTTCTTTTTGGTATTTTGTAATGAACATTACAACTGACATTTAGCAATAAACATTGAGTAGGACCAATGACAATAACTCATGGTATCTGAGCAATGCTGTATGACACAATGTCCCACCTGTACTCTCTGTAACCACTTATACATCATTACACACACACGCATACCGTTGCATTAGTAATAATATCCTATTGTACATGAATCATTTACAGATTCTATCCAATTGAATATTTTATTTTATATACGACTTTCCATACAAACTTATATTTCCAGGAACTGTCCTGAGGAATCCCTGAATATCTGAAATACTGTGTGACTTGGGTTTGCCAGTACATGATTAAGGAGATCATTGTGAGAGCTGAAAGCTCACCTGAATGCCTCTGGTTGAATGGGAGACTCAAACAGGAAAATGACCACCAGCAGTGGGAAGAGCAGGAAAGCCACCAGTGTGAGTAATGTCACACGAAACACCTTCCCACTGTAAGTGCTGCAACGCACAACAACAACAACATGCTACATTTATATGAAGAAGACATGTTTCACATGAATTAAATGAATTCTATTCTATACATGTTTCCCATGAAGGCAGGTGGGTATGTCTTACCTTGTGCTTTTGTACTGGGGTTCATGGGTTTCGTCCGTAATTATTTGAGGTCTGTTCAACCTTCTGAACCGCAGTCCCTCGGGCTCATTCATTTTGTTGTAGTGCCGACTCTTTCTATGTTTCACAGCTACGTTCACTAAAACATAAGGCTAAATAAACGATGGTCCAACAAACGAGGAATTTATTCACAACATCCCAGAGCCAGCGCGCAGTTCATAACGACGTGCACGAGACCCACGCGCGTTCTCGACACCAGTGAGTGAGAAACACTTTCAGTGACGCCGGCACATTTTTCAAATTAAAAGTCATGAGCCATTTTTTTTTATTTTATTATTTTTTATAGAAAGCCAGCAAAATGACTACAATAGCTTACAGTAAGTCTAATTTTGCCATTTATAAACAAGCAAATAAATAAATAAAATGAAACGTTTCATTCATGCCATTATATGCCAGATAAAACCACGTAATCAAGACATTATGATCAATATGCTGCGCTTGTACACGTCAAAGACTTTCAGTATCACTGGAACACAACTCTTAAATCATAAATACTATTGTAACACCAAAAACAACGCATTAATACATAAATAGTAATAATATGATAATTAATATATTTAATAATATGTATAAAATGCATCAGGATATGACGATTTGCTATTGATTGTAGTGTTCATCTGTACTGTTTGGTATATTTTTGTTGTTCTATAATTCCCGTTATGAGTGGTAGTAATGGGAAAGCCATTATTAAAGATTAATAAAAAAATGTTTACTATAATTTTGACTTTAATTATGAAAATATTACACTTTATATTTGCCTTCACACTGCTGGTTAACGCCGCTTGCACAAGACGTGTATGTTGATGCTGCAATGGCCTTTATTAACACTGAAAACATTCGCAGTACAATTTGGATTGCCCTCAAGAGGCTTGATCTCAACGGTTGGTCTATTTTTATTTATTTTATTTAATAATAATATTGTCCAAATTGCATTTAATTAAACAGTGCTCAGCTGCGTAGCATCCTGGTTGCCATGGCAACATGAAAAGGTTTGCTGTAGATCCTAGTTTTTCTGCCTTCATTAGTTTAACAATATAGGAGAAAAACATTTCTTATAATATATCCTGAATTACTCTGAAATAATTAAATTTTGCCTTTTGGCACTGTTGTAAAATGTATTGCGGTGGATAGACAGCAACAGGTGCATCTGACAGCACAAGACTTACTGGTTGAACAAGAACAAGAGTTACAGTTTAGGACAAAAGAAAGAAAAAAATGATATTGACTATGGCATTGAATAATTGTTGCACAAGTTTGTGCTGACATGCAAATCACATGTGAATGTAAAAGATATAGCACAGGTACGTACGTCTTTAAAATGTCTGCTAAAGAGCGCTTAATCTGGAACTAATCTGATAAACATCTGATAAATGTCTTAGAAAAAGCAGTTAAATCATAAGACATTTTCTAAATGTCTAAAATCTTACAGGAAATGTCTCATAGAGACGTATTGCAGATGAGCAAACAAAAACAATACATCTTGCAGATGAAAACACACACATCAAATAGACGGAATCCATAAAAAATTTAAATGGAAAAATGGAATTTGAAAAAACATGAAATAGATGAAAACACACACATTAAATAGACGTCTCTGAGATGTACGTGTGCTATCAAGGAAAATATATAGCACAGGTACGTCTCTAAGATGTCTGCTAGAGGGTGCTTAATCCGGAAAAACATCAAACATCTTATAAACGTCTTCTAAATGTCTATTTATCATCTTGCAGATGAGCAAACACTCTAAAAAAATCAGACATCAAATAGACATCTCTGTGATGTAATATGAGTGCTGACATAACCAGTTTTTTGCAGATGACAGGGTCACGGCCCTTCGGGAGGTTCACATTCCGAGTGGGGCCAAAGTAACCACCATAAGACAAGTGCGTTTTTGACCAGTTTTTAGGTTAGATATTGAGATTCAATATATGTATTAAATTGGTGTTCTCTCTTCTTACAGATACTAGCTCATTCTTTCAGACTGGACACCTCTCAGATAACACTGAAGGTATTTTGACATGCACAAACTTCCTGTGGTGATTGAAACCTTTGTGATGTGCTCCGTATTTATATGAACAGAAATCAATTTTCAGATGCGAAACAATCGAGGATCTCTAATTCCATTAAACTGCTGCATGCTGCCAAACAGCAAGCAAATGTAAGTCTATTTAAACAATCTTACCTAGTGTCAAAGATATATTCATACTACGGGGCTGTTGAATGCTTGAATCTGATTGGTTGACGAACATTCTAAGGTGTGCGAAACGCACCTGCAAAAGAACCAAAACACACAACGACACTGACCAAGGAAATAAATATAGTAAACAATATAAAAACAACAGATTATTTCCATCTTTTTTTGCCACAAAATTACATTTTATTATTTTACGGAAAGCCCACACTCTCTTATGGAAGCTTATTTCCGCCACGGAATTAAAAAAATAAAAAAGGTAATTGCAACTTTTTATCTCACAATTCTGACTTTTTTTCTTAGAATTGCGTGATATAAAGTCGCAGTTGTGAGTTTTAAAGTCAGAATTGCAAAAAAATAAATAAAAAAAGTTGCAATTACCTTTTTAATTTTGT
Source organism: Rhinogobio ventralis (assembly GCA_039654625.1). Lineage (NCBI taxonomy): Eukaryota > Metazoa > Chordata > Actinopteri > Cypriniformes > Gobionidae > Rhinogobio > Rhinogobio ventralis. The sequence continues at coordinate 6,338,922 of CM077204.1, forward strand.
TATTTTGTGGCGGAAACATTCTTCCATAAGAAAAAAAATATATAAAAACTGTTTCCACCACAAAATTAAAAAATTAAAAAGGTAATTGCAACTTTTTTTCTCACAATTCTGACTTTTTTTCTCAGAATTGCGTGATATAAAGTCGCAGTTGTGAGTTTTAAAGTCAGAATTGCAAAAAAATAAATACAAAAAAGTCAGAATTGCGAGTTTATATCCCACAATTCTGAGAAAAAAAGTCAGAATTGTAAGATAAAAAGTTGCAATTACCTTTTTTATTTTTTATTCATTGGCGGAAACATTCTTCTTTTTTTTTTCTTATGGAAACTTGTTTCTGCCACAAAATAAAAATTTTTAAAAGGTAATTGCGTGTTTATATCTCACAATTCTGACTTTTCTAGCAATTGCCGGTTTATATCACACAATTCTAAGAAAAAAACTCAGAATTGTGAGAAAAAAAGTTGCAATTACCTTTTTAATTTTGTTATTTTGTGGCGGAAACATTCTTCCATAAGAAAAAAAATATATAAAAACTGTTTCCACCACAAAATAAAAAAATTAAAAAGGTAATTGCAACTTTTTATCTCATAATTCTGACTTTTTTTCTCACAATTCTGACTTTTTTTCTCAGAATGGCGTGATATAAAGTCGCAGTTGTGAGTTATAAAGTCAGAATTGCGAGAAAAAAAAAATCAGAATTGCGAGTTTATATCACACAATTCTGAGAAAAAAAGTCTGAATTGTGAGATAAAAAGTCGCAATTATCTTTTTTTTTTTTTTATTCATTGGCGTTTTTATATATTTTTTCTTATGGAAACTTGTTTCTGCCACGGAATAAAAAATTAAAAAAGGTAATTGCGAGTTTATATCTCACAATTCAGACTTTTTTCTCGCAATTCAGACTTTTCTCGCAATTGCGAGTTTATATCTCGCAATTCTGACTTCTCTTCCAATTCTGGGGGAAAAAGTCAGAATTGTGAGATACTGTAAAAAGACACAATTACCTTTTTTATTTTTTTATTCGGTGGCGGAAACAAGCTTCCATGCTCTCTTTCTCCCGCTCTCTCTCCAATTTACATGCCACATCCTGATGTCACGTGTCTTTACGGGATCTTTATGGGATGTGTCTGAACGCACGCACAGATTCCAGAAAATCACTGGCACTGTGAATGAACCCGGGTTAAATCCCGGGACACATTATCAGGGTATTTTCCGGAATCTCTGTGTGAGAGGGGCTATACAGTACGAATACACACTCGCACATAAATATGTTGTCAGGGCTGCTCTGATGATTTTATTAGTAAAATAGTTTAGTAACTTAAAAGCTACATGACCTTTCCCACTAGCATGTTAAGGACAAAAACCTGACAAATATCTTGAAATACAACATCTGAACAATGTCTTGAGGTGTGGTAACCGTAGTATAAGCAGAATCATTGACTCCGGTCCATTGAATTATACAATAATGCACACTAATTCAATGGACTGGGTCAATTATTTCTTAGATATGAGTGTCAGCATCAGCCAACAATAGCAAAAGGAATTTCCAGTGTCAGAAATCTCCTTCTTTTATTACAGGCCAATATTTAGACCCTAGAATTAATTTTGTAATACATTTATGAGGGCATATTTTTTTATAAAAATATTAGGCTATATAAAATTCCCAAATTGAATCAATCAATTGAAATAAATTCTTAAATATATAATAAATAAATATTACATTTTAACATCATACTTATCAAATTCAAGTAGCTGTAAATGCACAAGATACCATCACACAATAAACACATGCTAGAATATATAGTATACATTTGAGCTGGTTAATGTCTGATGGTCATGGTCATTTCTTTCTGTTTATTATGTTAATCCTTTCTTAGTCGTGTTATATTTTCAGGATTGACTATTTTTAAATGTGTGCATTTGTTCATATTCCTTGTACCCAGGCCGTATGTCCTTGAAGTGGCTAAAAACTACCAGCATGGTACGACAACTTGAGGGCTTTTTTAATAATGATTTTCCTCCCTTTACTACATTATTCAAAAAAGTCATTATATTTCCTTGAATATAGTCAGCCCAAGACCCAGAAGTATTCCCATGACTGTTTTCAATAAAACCTTGAAGTCGAGACTACAGAGCATTGTGAAACAGGTGAGCCGTTTGACTCAGACATGAGTCATTGCCTCTTTAAAGCAAATTCACTGTTTAAAACATCCTTGGTGACATAGTGTGAAAATGTCTCACATTTATGACACATCTGGGGCTATTTCAGATTGAAAGATTAGAAGAGCTGTTGCCTCAGATCAAGCTAAAACACCATGAAAAGATGACAAAGGTGAACTTATATCTAACAACTTTCTTTTTGTGTTGATGCATTTCCTATTGCTCACTCAAAATGCTTTAGTTAGCCTATGTCACAGAAGAACCACAATTTGCCATTAGCTATAATGTCTATATTTAGGTTGTTTTAGGCGGAGTGATTTGACAAAAAGTATGCATGCATATGTGCTATTAGTGAATTTTGTCAACTTTTAAGGCCCGTTCATGCCAAGAATGATAACTATAAATATAACGATATTAGTGTCCACACCAGGATGATTCAGATGTTTTTATCACTCATCCGCTGGGAAAAATAGTTCCGAAAGTGATTCCAATGATTTGTTTATCTGTGCCGTTATCGTTATAGTTGTGGTGTGGACACTGTTTTTCTTTTATATTTAGAATGCTTTTTAGAACTTAATCTTTATCGTTATACAGTTGTGCTTGAAAGTTTGTGAACCCCTTGCAGAATCTGTGAAAATGTGAATAATTTTAACAAAATAAGAGGGATCATACGAAATGCATGTTATGTTTTATTTAGTACTGTCCTGAATAAGATATTTATGTCTAGTCCACAAGACTAAAAAATAGCTGAGTTTATAAAAATGACCCCGATCAGAATTTTATGTACCCTTAATTCTCAATACTGCATGTCGTTACCTGGATGATCCACGGCTGTTTTGTGGTGCTTGTTCTTGAGTCTCTTGTTTGTCCTGAGCAGTTAAACTGACCAACGTTCTTCAGAAAAATCCTCCAGCTCCTGCAAATTCTTCAGTTTTCCAGCATCTTTTGCATATTTGAACCCTTTCCAGCAGTGACTGTATGATTTTGAGATCCATCTTTTCACACTGAGGACGATTGAGAGACTCAAACACCACTATTAAACAAGGTTCAAACATTCACTGATGCTCCAGAAGGAAACACGACGCATTAAGAGCTGGGGGTGAAAACTTTTGAACAGGATGAAGATGTCCAAGTTTTTCTTATTTTGTTTAAAGGAGTCCTATAATGCCACTTTTTACAAGATGTAAAATAAGTATCTGATGTCCCGGGAGTGTGTATGTGAAGTTTTAGCTCAAAATACCCCACATATAATTTTTTATAACATGTTAAAATTGTCACTTTTTGAGGGTGAGCAAAAACGCATGAGGGTCATGCAAATGAGCTGCTGCTCCCGGCCCCCTTTCTAGAAGAGGGCGGAGCTTCAAGAGCTCATGTTAGCAGCTCAGATTACCTCACGCAGACACGCACTGAAAAGGTCAGAAACTGTTCAGCCTTTTATGTTCAAACCGGAGTCGGACAATGATGGAGAGACTCAAGAAGAAGTAATAATGTAGAATGAGACAGGATGTTTCTGAATGGTTAGTTGATGAATTTATGTAGCTGATGTGGAGTTTCTATCTTCAAGTCATTGATTAGCATGTTCTGTCATGATAATCTATAAATCGCTCGTGTGGGAACTGTTGTAAGATCCTTCAGAGTCAGAGAATATCTGCTGCATGGAGATAGAACAGGTATAGTTTAGTTTAATTACGGTTATATGTTGTCATCTTGCTTTTATTACATGCTATTGCATTTGTGTTCGTACTGTATTGCAATAAATGTGAAAAGTCGGATGTGACAGCTTTAGCAGACTCCTAAATGTCCTCCACTACAACAACTCTTCCTCTTCTCAACATGGCCTCATGTTCCCAGCGGCGGGGTTAATGTACATTTTTAGGGTTCTAAGTGATGTCACTAACCCAGGAAGAAGCTCGTTGTAGTCCCTACTGTTTGTAGTAGTCCTTAAAAAGTGATTTCTGTAAAAGAAAATATCTCCCTTTGCTTTGAGGGTTGTAACTGCAGATGTTGTTTATGCTCAAAAAGCAACATTACACACTAACTAAAGTAAAAAAAAAATGAAACCATAACCAAGGACACCTTTACATATCTTTTTTTTTTTTCATTTAATACTGCCCTTCGGAAGGAACAGAAGATACTTGCATGTTTCCCGGAAGACAAATGAAGTACAATTGACCTTGATCTTCAAATTCAAAAAGTTTTCATCCCCCGGCTCTTAATGCATCGTGTTTCCTTCTGGAGCATCAGTGAATGTTTGAACCTTGTTTAATAGTTGTGTTTGAGTCTCTCAATTGTCCTCAGTGTGAAAAGATGGATCTCAAAATCATACAGTCACTGCTGGAAAGGGTTCAAATATGCAAAAGATGCTGGAAAACTGAAGAATTTGCAGGAGCTGGAGGATTTCTCTGAAGAACGTTGGTCAGTTTAACTGCTCAGGACAAACAAGAGACTCAAGAACAAGCACCACAAAACAGCCGTGGATCATCCAGGGAACGACACAGTGTTAAGAATAAAGGGTACATAAACTTTTGATCAGGGTCATTTTTATAAACTCAGCTATTTTTTTGTCTTGTGGACTATATGTAAGCATCTTTTATGCAAAAATAACATGCATTTTGTATGATGCCTCTTATTTTGTTAAATTAATTTCACACCTTTCATTGCAGGATATTGAGTTACTGAATCAAAAGCTGGTATTTCTTCACAAACGAATGCAGGTAAAATGTCATTCCTCATTTGTTATCATCATCAAAATGTCATAATTGTTACTGCAGATTATCTATATCAGCAATGTAATCTCTTTAATAGCAGTGTCACTTAAGCGATTATGTGCAGAATATTGCAATTTAAAATGCGAGGCAATCTCAGATTGACTAAAATGACTATTCACCTTTGATTTTTTTAGACAGCCGAGTCCTATTGCTGGGAGGGGATGCTGAGAAATGCTCCACTGTGGTGAATGAAGTCTGGCTGAAGCCCTGACCAATAACAAGAGCAGAATCAGTCTGTTTTCAGTTTTTGTTTAAATCTGTAAAGAATCTGAATGAGTATTCTCATTGTGTATTTTATCTGTTTTTCCAATATCAACTGGCCTCAAAAATACATGGACACAAGTCTGACTTATAAATAACTTGTAAAATACATTTCTGAATCGTTTTTGCAATGACTTTTATCCAGTTGGTGTCCTATCAGAGTGACCATATGTGTAGAGAATCACATTAACTATCAACATGATCCACTAACATTTCATAACTCACAATCTAATGTAATGGCATTCATACATTAAAGGGATAGATCACCCAAAATATGTAAAGCAGTTCATAAAGTTTGAAAACCCATTGAAAGAAAGTTTTATTTATCCAGAATTGCATGACAAAGTACCTTGAAAGTGCATCAGCATATGGTATATATTCACAAATATACGAACATTAATGTCCATTAATTTTATTTTGAACATCAGTATGTTATAGTGCATGTACTTTAAGTGCTGTGACTGATGGTCATAGTTTATTTTAAAATAGAAATATTCAGTATAGTCTCTCAATTAAAATGAGAGCATAAAAGGTCCATGTATGAAAGCCAGCTTACTGATCTACTATTTAAGCTTATTAATAAATGTTAAAACATGCTAGCAAAATATTAATTCATGCTAACAGCGTGCTAGTGGCGTTTAATCATATTAACGTGCCAATTCATGTTAAAACATGCTAGCAAACCTGTTAATTCATGTTAACATGTCAAAACATATTAGTAACATGTTAAACCATGCTAACATGTTACTTCATGCTAACCTGCCAAAACATGCTAATACATGTTAAAAACAGGTTAGCAACATGCTAATTCATTCTAAAACACTAACAAAAGGCTAAATCATGCTAGCAACATGTTAAACAATGCTACATTCTAAATTATTTTAACCTATTAATGACAAAACATACCAACATGTTAAATCATGTTACCAACTTTATGCTAAAGCTAAAACAATGTGCTAATTCTTGCTAACAACATGCTAATTCATGCTGACAATGTGTTAAAACATGCTAAATCGAATCTATTTTTCTGATAGCCTTTATTGGCTTCAAAACATTCAAACTTAAAAAGTAAACCTTTCAAATTCAAGCTTTAAAAACAAAAAAAACTTTCTGGTCTGGCTTTCTCAAGCCAACTTCAAAGTTTGTCTTTACTCATCTAGTTATACAAGTATTAGACCATTTACAATGGTCTAAGATGAAGAATATTACTCATCTTAACACCCTATGACTGCAGCCTTTAGATTTAAATAAAACTTGTCAGATATGATTTCCCCGGCATGCAAAGATCCCTTCTCAAAACGCTAAAATTTGGATCCATTGTTGCTGATCAGATTACAAACAACTAAACAGATATCGGTCAAATACAGAAACAAAATGTCCTTACTGCTTAAACAAGCCCCAATTCCCCACAAGAAAAACAGCATTACAGTACTTGTCTCCACTTGTTTATTGATAAAGAAAAGGCTGTAGTTCTGAGCAATGACTTATCGTTTCCCTGTACAACCCACAAAGATGTTCTGAAAAAGTACCAAAATATATATTCCAAAATACGTTGTATATAAACCTTAATGAATGAAATGGATGCTTCATGACGATGAGAAAGAAAACTCTTGTTTTGCAGTGAGGACTTCCACGCTAAAAGCAGTTTACTGAATTCTTTCACATTGATCCCAATGTCAGCCTGCCCAAATTCAAAAGGAAAGAAGCACATTTATTACAGACATTAGGATCAATGTTCTTTGCAAGCATGAAACAAGGGAGAAAGGAATGTCAATGTAAATCATCATCTCAGAGAATTTCTACAGGATTATTTCATCCCTCATCTGGATGATGGCTTTATCAGGAAAAAAAAAAAAAAAGAAAGAAAAAAAAAGACCAGCATCTATCATGTTTTTATATATATATATATATATATATATATATATATATAAATGTATTTAATCAATCACATACTGGTGTCCAGAGAAAAGGTCACAATTACTGACACTATTAAAAAGAACAAAAAAAAAAACAAAAAAAAAAATCAAGTTGACGGTTACTGGAAAAACACTATGTACATAAACAAGGGTACAATGGACGAGACAAACACATCAGGAGCACAGACTCGTGTGTCTTCATTCTGCTCTGTTCATTCCATTAGCAATTATAGACGGGTATGTTAAATAAATCAGAACAACAAAAGAACAAACGGTCTGGTTTAACAGTTCTAGTTGCTTGCGTCTTTGAATGGTTTAAAACTTAAACGCTCTTTCTCAGGGAGCTATTCTTAAAATTTTTTCCAAGTGGTCTGAATTCAAAAGGGGAAGGTGTCCTCAAAACAATCAGCACATTCAACGACAGCTCTTCTATTCAGTTTTGGATTTTTTGCTGTCGTTGCCGTTTTCCTCTGCTGTGGTTTCCTCTGGCTTCCGCTTCTTGGTGCTCTCAGCTATGTTGCTCCCGAGGTGCGGGGAGAAGGTGATGATTATACAGGTCATGTTGTCACATCCTGTGCCGTCCCCTGAGGTGTCTGGTGCCAAGCAGTGGTCGAGCAGCTAGATGGCAAAAAAAAAAAAAAAAAAAGACTTTAGTACATGGTTCCAGAAATCAAGACAATAATTACATTTTTAGCCATTTAATTGTATAAACAATATAATAATTTGTTACCTCGTTTACTTAATGGTCATGTTGTAATAATTTGCTCCCTTGTTTTAGTTCAATTGAAACAAGGGAACAAATTAGTTCAACATGGCCATGATTTACTAAAACAAAGGAACTAATTATTAATTTGTGGAAAGAATTCTTAACTTTTTTTTTTTTTTATAAAGCCACCATTTTTTTTTATCACTTTCACAAAAATGTCATGGTTTCTACATCTTCACCTGTGTTTTGTTCAGGAGATACAGTACTCTTTCAGAAGATGTGTAAAAGCGCCTCCTACCATATAACAGTGAAAACAGCTGTAAATTTCCAATGGCGGGGAAAGAGTTAATGGCTACTATATTTTTGTCATGTGCGGGGCTCCATACTGCCAGAAAAAAAAAACATCACACATAGGGATGTGCCTGAAGCCTAATTCGGATAGGCACGGAAAATGAACAACGCATCTACGGAGCCCCTAAAGGGACATAGTTAGGCCTGCTGCGGTAATCAGTTACTCTGTACTCCAGACTAACATTTCTGAGAGCAAAAGCGCCAGTGCCTCTTTGATGGTGGCAATTGACAATTGATGCACCTGCATCAATTTGGTACCTGATTTGGTAGTGCTAGACGGTTTTAATCATAAAGGTAATTTAATCATAAAATGACAATGGTTTTGCATTAATAAAGTGCAGTAACTAATAATATTACATTTATTTCTTGGAAATGCACATTTGACAGTAAAGCACTAGGCTTGAGTTGAGATACAGATACCTTTAACAACAGTAACGTGTAAAAACCAAATTTTTATAGAGAAATTAACATTTTTATTTTTGATCACCACATTAAAAATAACATGGATAATATTTCATTTTGAAGTGCTGGAAAATGTGTTAACGGGATAGTTCACCCAAAAATGAAAATTGCGTCACTCACCTGTTCCAAACTCTTACAGGTTTAAAGCAACATGAGGGCGAGTAAATTACAGAATTTAAATTTTTGGGTGAACTATCCCTTGAAAGTCATGAAAAATGCTTGATTTTCACTCAAAAGGTTGTACGTACCCTGAAATTAATGTAAAAACATTTGTGGTATTTCTGCCACAATGCCATGGTTACAGTTAGCGTTACCACGTTAAGTCCATGGTGAATGTTGGTGATTTGTGAAAAGCCTTCTATAACTTGTTTGTTCACAATGTTTGGTACAACGTTTCTCCTGGTTTCCATGTCAATGCGGTTTGATCTGATTTATATGATTTATAACAGAAAAATGCGACCATTTGTTCACAGTCTGAGCCCTGATCAGATTTCACATTAAGCAAGTGTTGAAATATATTATTTCCTTCAGGTCCCTTTTAGGGGTTCTGTAGAATCTGTTATCTCCTTTCCGAATTCGGCTTCGGGCACATCCCTAGTCACACATTTTCCCCAGTACTTACCTCTTCAATAATAGCAGATAGGGGTCTTTTTTTGCCAGCCTCAGTTTTCAGTCTCTCATTTACAAAGTCCACCACTTCCTGACTGCTCATCACATTCCTTTAAACACAAACACGAATATAAACAATTTCAAGAACTAAAAGCATGTGGTTAAAACTAAAATCAACAAGGAAGAATGACCTTGAATCATTCTTTTATAATTATTTTAGGCTAGATGATCAGAAAAATCACATCACAATTAATCAATTAACAACTTGCAAAAGCATGTTAACGCATTGTGAATATTTCATATAAAACCACCAAGCCCTAAAATAAAACACTCATAAAACCTTACCAGATGCCATCACAGGCAATAACCATAAAATCATGGTCTTCATTGAGCGTCAGCACTTTGACATCAGGCAGAGCAGAGATCATCTGTTCCTCTGGGGGAAGAGCCTTGTTCCTTTTATAAAAGTGATCACCTGCAAGAAAACAACCATTAGAGTGATGCAGAAAACAACGGTTCTCTAACAAAGGAAATACACCAAAAAACATGAACCAAAAAAAATTATAATAATACTAAATCAAGTAGTTACCAACAGCTCTGGAGAGGTTCAGGCCTCCGTTGACACGGCCGTCCATCGTCACCTTCCCACCAGCATTCTTTATTCTGGTCAGCTCGAGCTCGTCCTCTGGTTTGTGGTCATAGGACATGTCCAACGCCTTTCCCTTTTCAGACACCACACACCTGGAATCTCCAGCGTTGGCCACAATGAGCTGCTTCCCACGAATAAGAGCTACTACAGCCGTGGTGCCACTGTCTGAACCTGGCTGCAGAATGGAAGAAAACAATTAAATAAACTATGCACAGGAGCATATACGTCACAAGCTCTTGTGATCCACTCCTTACACAGCTCATTCACATGAGAATTACTTGATCCAAAAATAAAAAAGCTTGTTTTTCACTGTGGAACAAAATTATAATTAAGGAAAAAAAGAAAAAGATTGCTACAGCTGATGGTGATGATCTGAACTTGAATTTCACTGAAATATTAAAATTATGTTTGTGTTCCACAGAAGATGCTTAAATTTATCAACAAACACTACATTTCCCACATTAAACCACATCTCAGAGGTCATGTGACATGCTAACCTCCTCTTTTCCATCCATGCCTGGCAAGCACATTTCCTCCTCTTCATCGGTATCCTCTTCCTCCCCCTCTTCAGTGTCATCCTCTTCATCGTTCTCACTGCTGTTCTCACCATCCTCCTCACTGCAGTCCTATTGATCATAACAGATAATTAAGCAAACTTTTGTAAATTCCAAAATGTACAATTACAAATTCCATTGGTTTTCTGTAAAGTTTCTTTGAAACGATGTGTATTGTGAAAAGCGCTAAACAGATAAGCTTGACCAGTGCAAACAAAACCTTCCTCTTTTGGTAACCGGTCACCCCTATTGAACCTGCAGTGCATATAACCAAAATGTGCTAGTCCTGCTAAATGTGTCCACCCACCTCTTCCTCGCTACCTTCCTCCTCTTCTTCTCCCTCCTCTGACTCTTCACTGTCCTCGAAAAACTTGGACTTGGCACTTCCAGGAGCAGGAGCTGCAGAGGAGCAGGAAGGACCAGCATCCCCAGACTTCTCACCGGATCCAGCCGAAGCAGAGCCACTACCGCCACCAGAAGCAGCTGCTCTTCTGCAGGCCCTCATCTTGGAGCCTTCAGCCACATCTCCAGCAGCAGCTGCTTTCTCCTTCCCATTGCTGTCGGCCGCAGAAGCCCCACATTCTGTCTCACCATTGATTGCCTTCTCAGCATGAGACTTCTCTCCATCCCCAGACTCTTTAGAGGCATCTGGACACGGCTTTTTGGCATTTTTGTTTTGGTTCTGTCCGAAGCGGCTAAGCAGCTCCTCGATTGTCATGGTGGCCTCTTCATGCAGCAGAGCTGCTTCTTCATTATCAACTGACAAGAAAAATGAGCAAGGATATCAGTTTATTTTGTTAACTTGTAGTAGCAGTAGTTGAACTGTGCATGGATTTTACAACACAGAAGCCAGCACACTGCGTCACTGATATATGATATACACATTGCAATTGCGCATGTTATTTAGGGTACTTTCACACTTGGTTCGAACCTAGATTTTGTTCACACTAGAGCTGGGCGATATGTTGAATATCAAATATTGCTGTGATTTATTTGCTGACGATAAAAACTGGGGAATACTGTGAATCAATGTTAAAAGTTTAGCTTACAAGTAAGCCAATTTCACACTCTCACAAAGACATGCAGCTGCTTTCAAACGCCCCAGTGCGCATGTGTTTGAGCTCTGAAAAGCATAAAACTATTTACAAGTGTAAATGTGTCGTTGAGTTTTGTAGCCAATCACAGAATGCAATGGCCAATCAGAAGTGTTGAAGCCAGTCAGAATTCACTCAATACTGCTTAAATGCAGGAAGACCCATTTGTTTAATTAAAAAAAAAACATTTTGCAAAAAATTGCTACTAGGGATGTCAAATTACACAAATTCCCATGATCGATCGTGTTTAAATTAACGATCAATTGTTAGCCTTAAAACTGCAATATGCATCTATAGCAGTGGCTTATAACAACAGCAAGGTGTGCAAATGCGGCTTAAAACGCCATGTTCCTCACCAAATGAATGAGAATGGTTTTTAATCTAAATAAATATTTAATAATCAAATAGGCTATAACGACTAATACGTGTCACCAACGCCGCCTCAGATCTGTTATTCAGAATGTGTGCACGCACTCTTCATGGAACAATGCGCTGAAAACGCCAACTAAATGAATTCACAACGATTTATTAAAATAGTGTTCTCATTAGGGGTGCACCGAAATTTTCGCAGCCGAAAATGCCATTATCAGTTTTGGGCCGAAGCTGTTATCACGTGTCTGCCTATCAAAGATTAAGCATGTCAGCGGTATGGAAGTATTTAAAAAAGTTTCAGATGAGGACACCAAAGTTGCAATTATAACACGCAACAAATAGAGACGCATCTAGCTGAACTACCCATTGCCAGAAGCGACAATCCCCTTGACTACTGGCGCGCAAACAAAGGCCGCTTTCCATTGCTTGCGCAGATTGCACGCAGGTATTTATCTGCCCCAAGCACCAGCACAGACAGTGAGAGACTATTCAGTGCAGCATCTCATGTTCTTAATGAGAAGAGGAATCGTCTTTCCTGTCAACTTTTGTTCTTAAAGAGAAACCTGCCATGTTTGCTTAAGTTGCTGTTTGACAGCAGTCCAATTTTTTGTGTATAGCAGTTACATTAAAATTTGCATAGCACTGCACAACTTTGTTTCCTAAGGCTACATAGGCTTAAATGCTGTTTACAGTTTGAGTTTGGATTAAGTTCTATTGCTGTTTTTGCACTTTGCACAGAAATTTAAAATGCAAGTAAAAAATGTATTACATGCAGCAGCAGAATAGAGGCCCACTGCCATTCTGTGATTTTGTGTGCAGTTATTCAGATAACTGTGGATCTTTTGCACAACTATTTTATTTGATGGAACATAAAACTTGAAGAATAATATTTGGTATTATTTATATTTATTGTTAATTTTTTCGGTTTTGTTATGTAACTTAGTAAAAGTTTGATGATTCTATTGGTTTGATTTTTCATTTCAGATCCATTAAATTCAAGCAATTTAAATTATATAGAGTACACATTTTTAAAAGAAGCCATTTTCAGCTTCAGTTTTCGACCCAGTGCATCCTAAATTTTCGGTTCAGCCCAGAATTTTTCATTTCGGTGCATCGCTAGTTCTTATTGTTATGTAATATGACAGTCCAAATCATAGTTATTATAGTCATGCACTGCTGTTTGAGCTGCGCGTACTGAACACCGGTAAACTATATAACGACAAAGTCATAGCTTTAAATGAACCACTTTGCTAGAGCGCTATTTAACTCAAAGAAACGCATCCTTTATGAGATTAATCAGATAAACATTACAAATTATATCTGCACAAAAATCACACGAATGCACAAGTAAACTTGAACTAAGTTACTTGCTATTCAGAATGTTTTTCATTCATTGTGTGGACGCGCTATTCCTGGAAACACGGCAACTAAACCTAAATAATTCACAATGTTTTATTTCAATATTGTTTCTAATGTTATGTAATATGACAGTCCCAATCATAGTCATTAGTTGTGCATTGTTGTTTGAGCTGCATGCGCTGAAGCTGATCATCACTTGCGCGCTTTACTACCGTGTTAATTCTTAACCAAATGCATCCAATAAAACAGATATATAGGCCTACGCTACACAAAACAAACAACATTACAACTTACATTTGCACAAAACAAAAGCCTGCGAATGCACACGCAAACTTGGTCATGAAGGTGCAACTCTAGCTGTAAAATGGTCCCAAACATAACTAATTTTTCCTGGTGTCCACTGCATGTTTCGCGGTTGAGCAGCACGCACATGACTGATAAGTTTTATCGATTAATTGTTAACATCCCTAATTGCTACCTTTAAGTAAATTAGATTTTAAATGTACCTTGTGTTCATTTAGTAAAAAGTAGTAAGTGGTCAATGTCTAGATTTTTTTTTTTTTAACTAGTGTTGCTTTTGCAGTAAAAAAAAAAAAAAAGATTCCAAACCAGTATGTTTGCATCCAAGCAACAGCTGTTTACTCCTGTTGCTAGGTAACGATGACACAGGAGAAGGGAGGAAAATTTGTTGCTCATCTCACTTCTATACTTAGATTTAACTCGTTTTTTCCCCCCAAAGCATCAACACATGTATTGCAAATGTTCTAAAGAACACAAGTGTCTATTTCTGCAAAAGGCAAGCCAAAAATGACACAAATCACTCTGCTAGCAGTTTACCAAGTCACACGTCGATCACACATCAATAGTGGTTTACTCATGCAATTTAGTACGATTGCATTTATATCAGCAGCGAACCATACCAGAGTTCACATGACCCGAAGATCCAAGATCCCCTTTTAAAAGTGGAAACGGGAGTGGTTAACAGATGTGCACCCGAGTTCGGAAAACGGCGTTCATGTCAAAGCAATCCAAACTCTCTGACATCAAATGAACCATTTTGATTTGCAAAAGTGCTAGTGAGAAAGCACCCTTATACTTTGCGAAGCATCATTACGAGATGCTTCATTCAGAAATAACATTAACAAAAAGAAAAACAATGAAATGCTATACTTTAAAGAAAATGTCAATCATTCATATGTCCTCCAGCTTCATTCATTAAACAGGAAACCAAAATACTTAAATTTCCAAAAGACAGACTGAAAAACAAAAACGGACCAAAATGACAATCACAGGCCCCGTTTAAACCTGGTGTTCAGATGCGTTTTAGTCAGATCACAAGTAGACGAGGGAGACACGTTCCTGTTTACACCTGGTGTTTTAATCCGTCTCTTTTGTCCACTTTCAACCACTTCTGTCCTGATTTCTTTGAGAGAAGGGTCTATGGGCAGGTAAATGTATGGGTTTTTCAGATCTTCAGGCAATTTACAAGTTTAACGAGACCGGAGAAGACGGAAAAATTATACGGAGAGCAGCAGCTTTAGTTTCTGCTCTGAGCCACAAGACCAGCCGAACGCTGTGAGTGTGTGTTAGAAAACAGGAATGCTGAGAGAACATTGTGCTTGGTGCATTTTTCGTCTTCAAAACAAACTTGGGTCTTCAGCCGACAAAGTTTAAATCGTGTCTGACTAGTGCACATCCCATAATGTTTACACATTTGGCCAGTAGGAGGAGAGTAGACGGACTTTTGCAGCTGTTCGATCTAGGGTTTCACGATAAAATGAATTGACAGTTAGTATCATCATTTAAAATGTACTCAATCATTTTTCAGCCTTCTAAAAAGGACCAAATCTGAGGTAAACTTAAATCGAGGGTAGTCACCCTGTCTGCACAACATGCAAAAAGAAAGTCACTGCAATAGGGGGAAACATTTCAAATCTGCCGAGTCGTCTTCGTGACCATCACCCACTGTTATATAGAGAACGCAAGGCAAGTTCACTTAGACCGCAATACCAAAACTATATCTGGGAAATAATGGGGAAATTTTTTTTGGGAAATATTTGAAATATAAAAAGTTTAAATATTGTTTTTATATTTTTCTCTTCGCTTGAAATTAACGTGAAGCTTCAAAGAAGAAAAGTTCGGCATTGAGTCAAAGATAAACGAACAACAAGACTATTAGGGGTGACATTTAAGGGATAATTAATGTATATTCATTGTACACTTATTACACCGATTTTTTTTTTTTTTTACAACAAATAATTATGGGGACATATTAAATTGAGATTAATGTTTTAAATCTTACCCGTTTATAAATCCATTTTGTACAGTGCACAAAACAATCATCCAGACAAGATCCACATCAATATTATAGTATTAATAGTAAAGTCCTCTGATTTCATTTTCAATACAATCAAAACAGAGACGCAAGATGGCAAGTTGCATTTGAATGAAATGAGAGAGATGCGTGGATGTGCGCTGTTATAAAGCGTTGCTATTGACGACAGTCATTATAAGCAAGGAAATGCTTCAGAATAGAATCTGGTTTTTAAAAAAAAAAGTGCATAGAGCTGCTTGTTTTATTTGTTTTCTGATTTTCAAATATTAAACTTGCTGAAATGTTTTCAGTGTGTGCATCTGTTCTTTTTGAACACTTTCATCTCATTTTAACAAAACCGGGATAATATTGATAATCGTGATATGAAATGTTCATTCTATCTCCCCCCTAGATCGACCATATGAGCGTTTACAATACAAAAGCAATTCTGTCAAATACCTTTTCAACTACCTTTGGAAGTGGGTGAAAGTGGACAAGCTCAACTTTTTAGATCTCATTTACGCCTGTATGTAGCGTCATCCACTTGTGATCCGATCGACTAAAACGCATCTTAATACCAGGTGTAAATGGGGCAATATGCAATATATACAACCCTAACACTAACCATCATCTTCATCTGCTACTTTTTCGGTTTCTTCCTGAGGACGTCCAGCTATCTTAACAAGTTCCTTGATGACTTCCTCTGTAGTGATTTGGCCATCGATAGCCAGGAACGCATCTTCCAGAGCCTGCAAATACGAAGGCAACCAAGACAAACACAATGATTAAACCCATTCACACATCATGATAATTAGAAAGCAGAAAAGTCACATGGAGAGACTATTGCAGCAACAGAATGGAGCCATTTAAAAAGCCTTCACATGTTTACTGGCTTGGAACATCTGAACTCTACCACAATGCCCTACATACCAGCAGAAACATGATTTTATGTATTAGTTGTGGGCATATGCAAGTTAAAGGATCATACCAGATGCAAACTGATAAACAACTGTAAAAGGTGAGGGTTACCTTTTGCAGCTTGCCATCCATGTATGTCTTCTGCTCTTTAATGATGTCAGGCAAGTACTTGGAGCAATACAAAGCAACCTCTTCACCTGGAGAAACAGTAACAGATTCTCACTAATCAATATCAAATGGATATTTCATCCAATAATATTAATGTACAATTTTTGCCTCTTTCAGGAAGAGTTCACAAAAAAAAAAAAAAAAGAATCTGTATGCAATTCACTTTCAGCACAGGGGAAGATTTTTAGTGAATAACATCTTAAAGTGCCCCTATTATGGTTTTTCAAATCTCTGTTCAACACTTGATCTTGAAAGATGGGTCAGTACCCAGTTTATTTGGGCCATAATTGTATGAGTAATTATATAGTAAGTATCACTTGTGGAAAGGAGGGATTTAGAGAGACGTTTGAGAATCATTGAACAATGTGGTGATGTGCAATTTGTATTATTAGAAAATGAAACTTTTTTTGACCTTGATGCATGTAAACCTGTTGTAGGAGATTCCAAAACTAAATTAGGAAACTTTAAAATGACATAATAGGGGCACTTTAATTTTAAAGGGATTGTTCACCCAAACTGTCACTTCCACACCCTCATGTCATTCCAAACCTGCATGACTTTCTACGGTGGAACACAGATGATATTTTAAAGAATGTTGGCAACCAAACTATTTGTGACTTCCATTGCATGGACAAAGAAAAGACATCTCAAATTATCTTTTAGGTTCCACAGAAGAAATTACAGGTTTGGAATGACATGACAGTGAGAAAAATGACAATTTTCATTTTTGGGTAAATAAAGTCTGCATCCAAAATCACATACTCTCGAGTAGGTACTTATTTTGAATAAAGTATTTCATGACTGCTAAAAAGTATGTTCTATTTAGTATAAATGCATGTAGTATGAATGTTATCCGGACATACTAAATTGTCATAATGTGACCTACCGGTGTCAGTTGCATAGCTTCACTGGACCTTTTTCACAGACTGTGCGTTTTAACGGTCAGAGAATTTTTTTTTTAAATTTAAGTACATATATCACTAACGCTTTTTTAGTAAAGCATTAGTTCACCCATAAATGAAAATAACCCCATGATTTACTCACCCTCAAGCCATCCTAGGTGTAAATGACTTCTTTCTGATGAACAACTGGGGTTATTTTAATAAATATCCTGCTTCCAAGCTTTATAAATGGCAGTGACGGGGTCCATTGAGTTTGAAGCTCAAAAAAAGTGCATCCATCCATCATAAACTTACTCCACACGGATCCAGGGGAAGCGTAACTGACTCGACATGACGTCGGGCATAGCGCAAGAGTTTTGAACATTATGACTATGAAAGCTTGTTTACGCCACAGAATAAAAGATAACGGTAATTGCGACTTTCGCGCTATTCTAACTTTCTCTCGCAATTGCGAGTTATAAAGTCAGAATTGTGATATAAACTCGCAATTCTGAGAAAAAAAGTCAGTCTTTTCCCCTCAGAACTGGACTTTATAACTCGCAATAGCGAGAAAAAAAAAATTCTGAATTGAGAAAAAGTTGCAATTACCTTTTTTATTTTTTAATTCAGTGGCAGAAACAAGCTTCCATAGTTTATTGCCATGACTTAACTATAAAATCAGTTCTCATGATTAACTATAATCATACATTTCGACAAACTGTTCTCTTTACCAGTGTCAATATCAAGGGAATATCAACTACTCACGTGTCAAAACTCCTGAAAGCATTCCTGAACGTCGCACTTTCTGCAACCAACGGTAATTGTTTTGGGCCAGTGATAAACTGTTTTTTAAACTTTAAAAAAAATAAATTTCCCTTCCATGTGTTTTCCAGGACTGGAAAATTTGTCATCTTTTTTCCATGTTTTCAAGGACGAGTGGGAACCCTGTTTATAAAGCTTGGAAACATCTGGATATTTATTATTTGTGATCACCAGAAAGAAGAAAAAGTCATGTACACCTAGAATGGCTTGAGGGCGAGTAAATCATGGGGTAATTTTCATTTTAAAGTGAACTTATCTTTTAAATCCCTCTCATTTACGACTATAGAAGTTCACCTAACTATGCGGACTTCTGCTTCTGAGAAACCCAGAAAAGGGTGTGAAAAAGAAATGTTAAACGGGTGACTTCCACTCACAAAGCCTCTCCTGTGGCCTAACCCTTCAAGTTTTCTTGCACAAAACTGTCATATATGGACTATTTGTATGGCACTTTTTGGAGCTTAAAGGACATGATTACTATGAATATGGCAGATGGAACAAAGCTGAAAAATCTTTGTGGTTCAAAGTAAAAATAAATAAATAACAGGAGACTGGAACGACTTTGAGGGCGAGTAATTGTATTTGAGTAAACTCACTCTTTAAAATCTCTTACACAGAGTGTGCACGTTACCAGCTTACCTCCATGACCATCATAGACCGCAAACATAGCGGTTTCATCATCCAACTCTGGGATGCAGTTGTGCGCGTCCTAGGAAACAAAACAAGCCATTAGAAAGGAGCTCGAGGCGGGAGTCACCCTGATCTCACTGGCGCCAAAATCCGCGCACGTCTCTCCTGCCACAGATAACAAAACACACACCACAGAACAGCTACAGCAATCATTTAAAACATAAACATTCAACTACACCTGGTAAGGACCATTCTCTTATGTCTACTTTCAGATATCATTAGCAATCCACATAGTAGCAGCAGCAGAGTGAGTGAAACGGTGAAAAGTGTGTGTTTTACCTCCATAGACACTCGCCAGCCCTGCATGGCCGCATACCCGTAGGTCATGCTCTTATTCCCGCCGTTGCCTGTGCTCTTCTCCGTGTTGGGTTGAGACAAGTAAGCCCCCATGATGTGTGTAATGAAGTATAGTGAAAATAAAGCTCGTGATATAAAAGAAATTCCGGTTTGCTGACTCCAAATAATGTAATACGTCTGCGCAAACTAGGTACTTGTCACATTTCAGTGTGCAGCGACCGTTAGGTGAGAGTAAACCGGTGTGTTACCCTGCTACTGCTGTTAGCTGACGGGCTGCTAACACTGGTGATGCTGCTGGAGTTTCTAAATGAGCAATCACGGATCAACGAAGAGTCCGGATAAGTCTGTCCAAAACTGACGGAACTCACATTAAACACGGAGGGGGATAAATGTTGATTCGATTTGAGTCTCTTTTAAAACACAGAAAAGCCCCTAACACGTGTGAGTCAACATAATCAACAGTCCACCAGCAAACCCATTTCACAGAGGGCGGACTTTAGGCACACCGGAAGGGGAAGTCTGCGCGTTGTGAGTTCGCGCATGCGCGTGGTTAGTAAAAATCGGTGGCGGGGAATTTTGATTCATCGTAGTGACTCGAATCTTCTGAATCGCTGGATAAAAAGATTCGTTTAGATTTTTTTTATTGCAGAGAACGGGAACATACAGAAAAATAAGCATACAGCACATAATATCAACCACAACAACAATAAAGGAAACAAAAAAAAAATAGAAAAATTTTAAAATTATAAAATAAAAATAAGAGGGCCATTATATCAAATAAAAATGATCACATAAAGAGATCGAAAGCAGAGCAAATTTAAATAATTGTCCATTTCTTTTAAGAGGACAGAGAAGACTTTTTGTGACTGTAAAATTTGCTTAGGAAAATAATTAAATTAATAACAAAACATATTTTCTTTTGTGGGGTCTGAGTCAAAATACCCAAATATAATGTTTCTCATATGTATTGAGAAGCCTGGTCAGTCATTCAGTCACAGGTTACATCATTAAAGGTGCGTACCGTAGCTTCTCTATGTGCTTCGAAAGGAAGGGGTGAGCGTTGGGTGATTGCAATTCACAACCTCACCACTAGATTCCACTAAAATTCACACACTGCACCTTTAAAGTCACCATGAGATGAAAATTGACATGTTTACAAGACTGCAAAAAAGAAAGAAAGATGGACGACGTGTCTCCACTTCCTTCCACTACAGAAAAATTAACTCAACTTTTATGAATTTTGAAGCCTAAATACAATTGGCAGAAGTTAAAAGCTAAATGTAGGCTATAACTACACTATACACTATAATGTCGCATGACAACCTTACCATTGCTAAGCTTCTGACAAATCTTTTAGTCTTTATTTAAAAACATTTTCCCTGAAAGTTTGAGTTAAAATAGTTAGCAAGAGCTTGATTATAAACACAATGAGGCTGTGAAAGCAGACTAGTGAGTAGATGAGTTTTCCTGTTCAGTGTGATGACGTTTAATATCCCCGACAACCTTTGTAGTCCCATTTATCCACTTGTTAGCAACCTGATTTTTCAAGACAAGTAAAAGTTTTACAAAACGCAACTTGCAAGAGGAGAGTATGATGTATTTTACACCGATCAGGCATAACATTATGATATATTGTGTTGGTCCCGCTTTTGCTGCCAAAACAGCCCTGAGGCATGGACTCCACTAGACCCCTGAAGGTGTGCTGTGGTATCTGGCACCAAGATGTTAGCAGCAGATCCTTTAAGTCCTGTAAGTTGTGAGGTGGGGCCTCCATGGATCGGACTTGTTTGTTCAGCACATCCCACAGATGCTCGATTGGATTGAGAGTCAACACCTCAAACTTGTTGTGCTCTTCAAACCATTCCTGAACCATTTTTTGCTTTGTGGCAGAGCGCATTATCCTGCTGAAAGAGGCCACAGCCACCAGGGAATACAGTTTCCATGAAAGGGTGTAGGCCTACATGGTCTGCAACAATGCTTAGGCTGTGATGAAAAGATAATCAATGTTATTCACTTCACTTGTCAGTGGTCATAATGTTATGCCTGGTCGGTGTATGTTGTAGAATAAAATGTGAAAATATCTTGAACTTGTGTTAACCAATGACCTTATTTAAGGCGTTTAAACAAAAACCCTTAAAAAAAAAACTCATGGGCTCATGGGATAGTAAAGTGTCCATCGTTTGCAGACTTCAGAATCTCACCAGAAGTAGTAGGTCATTCAGGTACTTTTTGCCGGCTCTTTTATGAGTACTGTGAATTCAGACATCATTTGTCACTTACTGTTTTTCACCTACTACAGAGTAGGGAAGTATGTGATTTCAGACACTGATTTCAGAACGATGGAACCGGAAGTGCTAAAATGCTAACTCTTTTCCGAGTTATGGCCTTCAAAAAAAATGTCCTCCCTGGGTCAGAGTAAGAGTGGAAAAATATGTGTAAAATATGTGTAAAAATTACTGTTGACCACAAGACCCACCCACTTTTTACAACCAATGTTATTGGACTCACTCACTTTTATTGTCTCTAATTCAGCACGTCTGTTCACCTACCCCTAACCGATAAACACTTATTATTAAACACGTTAGACGCTTTATTTCCACTTTTCTAACATTTTCTTAATTTTTATTGAAAATAAATGCATTTCCGATCTGATATGTGATGGGAAAAGGGAGTAGAGCGAGTTCGCCAAAAGGCGGATTCAAACCTTGGGTCGATTTGCGTCAAAACTTGACATGATGCGTCTTACCCCTACACCATTGCCGCTCTAAATGTGATTTCCGTAATTTTGTCTGGTCCAACCAGACGTTTAGTAAACAACACAGTATATTTGTACTTAATGTAAATGGCATCTACTCCAGTAAAAATTTTCTGAGAGAGGACCCACCACATTTATTTTTCTTCTGATGCCCATGCTGTTGACCATATACAATTAAAATGAGGACGTTGCCGAAACTCTTAATTTATTTAGGCTGTCTTTTTCTTTAGCTTTATTGAAGTCTTGTCAAGCAAAGTGGATGAAAAAATATAAGAAAAACTTGACTATAATGACTACAGTCTTTTTGGGGTCTCTTAGTAGAAATGTATATCCTTAATAAAATACAATACGACTTTGTATTGTCCCAGACAGCAACATAGTGTCGGCCCAGATTCGGGCCACATCTGGTACATGTGGATTCAACGCGTATCAGATGTGGTATTTTGCCAGTCTTGGCAAAAAAGGTATATTAAATCATTAATCATTCTCCTTTTTTAGTCTTCAACCGGGGGTCCGCTGTGGTACTGCAGGGGGTCCGCAAATTAGTGCTTGATCACAAAAAAATTAAAACATCAGTAAAAAAAACCATCACAAAGTCAAATTTAAATATAAGCACCCTGAAATGAAAGCAAGACCACCCTCAGTTGATACTGTAATAATATAATATTATTGGCGAAACAGATCTGGCAACACTTTTTGAGTTTGCTCTCTGGAGAACGTAAAATATTCTTATTTACAGTGTGTTTTTACAGCTGTAAGAAATGTGGCCAATCACAGACATGTTTGTTGATCTCTTGAACGCAATGGCCAATCACTAACTTGCGCCCCTATTTTTGCGGATTTTCTGAAAATGACATACCCAATGACATGCAGCTCTTAAACTATGGTCTATATTCATAAATCTGCTCTTATTTTAAACTAGACACTTGAAATTTTGTTACCCAAAAGTCATAATAACTCAAAGTAGTATAGGAACAGAGTAAAACAAGGTAAAATATACATGTGACTCACGTTTAAAAAAAAAAATGGATGAGACTTTAATGTTAAAGGCCTGAAAATAACCTAAATATAAAACTAAATGTCTGATCATGTTTTGATTCAAATGTGAGGATGATACGCTCAATTTAGCTTCTGTAAGCTTTTATGTCAAGAAAAGTCTAGGCGTCCTTTCAAAAAGGCCATTTATTTCAGAACATTTGTAATTGTAAAGAGTAGTTTTTCATTAAAATAAATCTGCAATAAACTGCAATATACAGTTACTGAAATATACAGTTACTGAAAAACTAAAGCAATTATTTACAGAATTTACAAAGTGTAAAAAACTCATTTAGTTGATAAGAACTGTCTGTCATTCAGTCTGCGTGCTCCACTGCGGTGTGTGCGTAAACTGGCAGGCGCACGCGGTTGTCAATGGAGACTTGAGCGTGAGTAGTATTCACCAAAGCTGCATACTTACACAGCCGATTCAGAGATTTCAGATACTCAGTGATTTGTCCATCTCACAGTAAAATTTAAAGGTCTCAAGGTCTGTGATGGTCTGCTGGCGTGACCTTATTCCCACCCATTGTCTGACGTCATTCCTATAGTGGTGGCTTGGAGGAACTGTCAGATGCAGATGGTATGTATGTTTTTTTACCATGTTATAGTGTGATATGTTATAACCGTCGTTAAGCTTGCTCCTTTGTCTGGCATAAGCTGACATAGTGTTTTTATTGGTCATTGTTCCACTTCAACTGAATTAGACTTTGCTAGCAACTTGGCATGATGTTATATGATCCCCATAGCGCCAGCTACTGATGCAATGTTGAATGAACTGACTTTAAAAGGGAATGTATACCTTGTTTCCTGAGAGGAGGGAATGTAAATTGCCTACGGTTCTCTAAGTCAAAAGATTCTGATGCATTAGCAGCGGTGCCATAGTGTCAGCTACTGACGCAATGTCTCGTTCCCCACAGGGTTACATTGAGACATTTTGTCTTGTTTGAGAAGCCGTTTCCCTCAAGATATATGTCACAATAGGGAAGAAAAAAAACTATCACAACTTCCATTTCATGCCGACTTTAACCTCAAGCCTAACATACACTAAAGTCACAAAACTCCAATTCTGATTGGATGAGTTCTTTAAAGGAAAATTAAGTATTAATGCAGAGAATTAAGTATAGGCTATGGGCGTCATCTCTGCATGAACTTGCCACACTGTTATTTAAAATGTGCACTGTTGGGGGTTGGACAGACATACACCAATATAGTGAATAGATCAGGTTAGTGTCACCCCCTGCTGGTACATGCCACAACTACACTACTGATGAAAACCCTTTTTCTCCATCCATGGCCATTTAGATGTACCATGCATTCTGATTCATGTCCATGCAGCATATGAATTACATTATATCATTTCATTATATTGTTGAGACACATTGTTTGCTAAAAGTGATACAATAAATTATTTCTTTACCCTGAGATTCATTGACATTCTCATGTAAAATCATGTAAAAGTATAGATTTTCATTTAGTGTACAATTTGTTTACCAACCTAGAAATAGTGCAGAATCTTAAATATTTAGTGAGAATTTATTTATTAGGATAAACCCCTTGAGATGTACCATCTAGTTTTCAAGGTGTCCCAACATAAATCACTACATAAAAGAAATACAACTATCGGTGCATCAACAACAGAACAAGAGACACACACACACACACACACACGTTTGTTTTTGTGACTTGTGGGGACATTCCATAGGCATAATGGTTTTTATACCCATCACAGGAAACTGCACATTTTTACTTTCTCAAAAGAAAGAAAAAAACAAAAACAACTCATTCTGTATGATTTAGAAGCCTTTTGAAAAATGGGGACAGGGGTAATGTCCTCATAAGTCACCCTCTCCTTGTAATACCCGTGTCATTATACAAATTTGTGTCCTGATATGTCACAAAAACACGCACACATACACACAAAATGGCCAGTAATACATAAACAGCAGCATAATGGATCTCCAGATACAATCATTTGTAAATAAAAGTAAAAACAAAAGGTATCCACCTTATTTTACAACACAGAAGTGTGTGAGACTTCTTATTAGCTGCTATAGGTAAATAATAGATGAAGAGCAGTAAACAGTAGAACTATTTGCACTACAAAACCAGTGTTTATAATAAAGTAATAAAGTAAAATAATAATATATCAAATACCATTCTGCAGCCTATAGCATATAGTATATTGTTACGTACTGCTCCAAGACACGAAGGTAGAGGATCCAAACGCAGCTTTAATGAAAGGGTAATCCACAATCGTAGTCAAAAGTACAGGCAAGGTCAAAACACAGGTAGGCAGTCCAAACAGGCAAACAAGGCAGGAGACAGAGGCAAAAGGGTAATCCGGGACACAGGCAAGAAATCCAACAAACCAAGAGACATAAAACCAGGGAAAATGCTCAGAATTGCAGTGTAACACTAAACAAGACTTAGCAAAGAATGACAGGGTGAACAGGCTAGATATAGGCAGAGGTAATAAGGTAAATGAGACACAGGTGTAAACAGTGAGTGCTGATGAGTTCGGGCAAAGGATTATGGGTGATGTAGTCTATGATGAAATGACAGTCCGGGTTGGAGTGCCCTCTGGTGGTGATCAGGGGCACTCACACTGGTGAATTGTTACATATATAAAATGACTGGAAGCGAATAACACTGGAAACACTCACACAAAAATAAGGTGAATAAACAGTAACAGCCTCTTTGATAGCATAAACAGTGCATCTTAAAGTAAGAAGACAGAGAAAGCTTAAACACTCCAAATGATAAATAATATCAAAAGGAAAATTATTCCAATATTTAAACATAAAAGCTTATTGATTTCTTAGCACCAAGAACAAAGAAATAAAACTGAGTAGAGTGCCTTACTTGACAAGCTGAAGAAAAAGGTACAAAATGCTATTGTAAGTAAATTAAAATTAATGCATTCAAATATAAATTAGAGACAGTGAATGTCTTTTTACATGTAGAGATTACCAATAAAGTTTTGTACAGTGATGAGTGAAAAAAGGACACATCTGCAAAGTCTATTATATGTTAAGAGCAGCAAGATCTGATTTTTTTATGCATTTTGATTTACAACATCACAACGTTTGAGTTGGAACACTATATGTAAAACAATTTCAAGATCAATGTAAAACACAGATTTCAAGATTTACTTTGCGCAAAACATGATCAATGTGAGATTTAAATGAAAGTTTGGAATCCAGCCATATGCCAAGATATTTAATATTATCAGCTTTATGTAGAGAGTATTGTCATTGCATGTTAAGTACCTGTTTTAGATTTAAGTTTTTGTCTGGTATCAAATATCATAATATATAGGATTTTGTTTTTGAGCACTAATTTATTATCCATCCATATTATTAGGTTCAGGGTCCGATTGCATAAAAGATTACAAGTTAGTCATCACATTTTTTCCTTTAAGACTGTTAATAACTTTTTAAAGTCAGTTACATAAAAATGTAGATTGGTTGATTGTCCCTTGGCTAACTGCTAGTTGGTCATACTAGTTTTTAAGACTGATACTTGCTTATTATATTTGACAGATTTTATTAGGAAATTTGTGTGGAATGGTTCTGCTAAATCTACAAAAAGCTTTTGATATGGTGAACCATTCAATATTGTTGAATAAGTTATGTGCTATGGGTTTTTCGAGTACTGTAAATTCATGGATGGCCTCTAATAATAAGGTAGCGTACTTGGCCCTCTTTTGTTTTTTTATAATATATAAATGATATCCAAGAGGTGTATGAGTGTAATATGTTTTTATACAGTGATGATGCTGCTTTATTAGTTTCAGATAAGAAGAAGTTAGGTGGGGAGCTTGTTTAGGTGAATGACTGGCTGCCTGAAAACAAGCTTTTATTACATCTGGGTAAAACAGAATCTATTCTCTTTGGGTCTAAATTTAAGTTACAGAAGGTAGATGATTTGGTAGTCAAAGTTGATTGTGTACTTGTAAATAGAACATCGGTCAATTATCTTGGTTGTGTTCTGGATAATAATTTAAGTAGTGTAAGCATGGCCTGGAAAGTTTTGGGAAAGGTTAATGCTAGAATTGATTTTATAGATAGATATGCTAGTTGTTTAGATACAAAAGTTTAAAGGTACTTGCTACAGGCCTAGTACAAAGTCATCTTGAGTATGCGTGCAGTTCATGGATGACCGATTTATCCAGTATGTGGATGGCAAAGTTACAACAGTCACAAAATAAATAGTTGAGAATAGTTTATGTCAGGGGTTTTCAAACTGGGGTCCGGGGACCCCCAGGGGTCCTCCAGAAGGTTCTAAGGGGTCCCCAGAAAATTTCAGAGAATAAAAGGACAAAGCAAAAGTGGTTACCAAAGTCTACCCAACATTTCTAAATGTTTCTCTCATTTCTTGCCGTATACATACTTTCCAGAATTGTTTGATGGCTTTGTATTTTTCTCACTATAGTCCCCTTTGTCTTGCTCACTGGGGTTGTAAGGCAGTATTCTTAATGCAGTACGTAAGCTGCTTACATACATTTATTGTGAAAGTTGCTTATACAAATAATTCTTATTCAGGTTTATACATCCAACATTAAGTATAGCCAATTTACGTTTGGAAACAATATATTGTATTTATAATGTCACACTTACTATTTATCTAACAGTTTAAATGTTTTTTCATGCATAAAAATATATAGATGGATTTTAGGAAGGGGGTCCCCCATAAAGGTTCATCATATTTGGGTTCATCTTTGGCATCATAAAGTTTAAAAAACCCCTGGTATCCCCCAGATTTCAATGTATTTAGACAGTGTCATCAGCATAGAGTTAAACACAAAAGCCATTAAAAAAAATATATGTTAAGTTATTTACATAAATAGAAAAAAGAAGTAGTCCCAGTGTTGAACCCTGGGGCACAGATTTTTTGTTAAATAAAAATATCAGATTTATTCCCATACACACATTGTTTTCTATTATACAGGTATGAATTGAACCGCAAAACTGCATTTTCAAAAGGCCAGTAGCATGGAGTTTATCTAAAAGCAAATCCCTTATTTATTGTACATCATTTAACTTTGTTTAAAATGTTTATGTGCAAATGTAAAACAAACCACAGATTTTCAATGTGATATCAGACATTTGGGCCCTACAGTTGATTTAAAAAAAAGACAAAACTATAAAAAATTTAATTTAGGGTTTAATGAATTTGTGCATTTGAAAATTTAGGAAAATAAAATACATAATTACAGTAACCAATAACGTCAACGTCTAGATTTAAGAAAATAAGCAATAATTTTTAAAGTATTTTATTTTAGTTATACTATATTTGATTATAATTCTATATATATATAAAAACCCTGACATTGTCATATTTTCATTCTCATTCAGCTGTTCAGGATAATTGTGCTTCACAGTTATGAGGAAAGAATGGAGACTCATACAGAAGTGTCACTTCCTGATATTATTGACAGAGGGCGCTCAAACACAAAACATCACACTCATTTCCACAACATCACCACTAGAGGGCGTCTGCTCATTTCCACAACATCACCACTAGAGGGCGTCTGCTCATTTCCACAACATCACCACTAGAGGGCGTCTGCTCATTTCCGTTGTTGGTGCTTGTAAAATTCTAGACCAACCACTAGTAGACACAAAACTGTAGTCAAATTTGATTATTGAATTATTTTGGATTGTTTATGCTTTAAATGATAGAACTTTTTACATGATTCTAGCCTCACACACACGCTTGCATGTTCCTTCTTTTGATTTTTTTATTTACAACACAATATAACAGAACATCAATTCTAAGGATTGACAGCTCCTTTTGTCAAATGACTTTTATGAACCTTCTGCACATTTAGGCGAGGTTAAGCCGACTTCTACGCGATCATCTCTCTGACTTTTCACCAAATCTCCCAGAGAGGGTCATCCCCCAAAGCTGGCTGAAAAATGGGAGTCCCTGCTGTGATTGACGTTTCGAAAGAAGCCCGTCCAGATGGAGAGGTGTGAGAAAGTCTCTCAGCAATAGAGCCTGAGGGGGGAGGAACATTATTCCCTCAACTGCTGAGTCACATGAGCCTCTTTGTTTGGCCCGCAGCAGCTGATATGTACAAACACACGCACATGGCTGGAGCGTGGGACTGGTGCGGCACTCACCCACCTAAACAAACAATGAAGAAAATCAGCAGGCGAATGACAGTCGGGCAACTAAATGAGTTGAGGGATCCTACTGAGCTCCTTAAACCATGTTTGAGTGAGTTCTACTAACACACACTATCTGTCTTTTATAATTAGCTGGCATCATTATTCATGAGGCTTTCCAGTAGCCCCAGACTAATGAGATGATAGACACCCAATCAGGCTTACGTCTCTACTGAAGTGGCCTGAGATGTATTTGTTGGCTTTGGGAGGGGGAGAACGAGCGTTCCCCTCTCTCTCTCTCTCTCGCGCACTCTCCCCTTCTTTCTCCTTGATGTGAACAACTGATGACCCGGGAATGCGCGATCCCCCGGGGATTAGGTTTTGCTGGAGTCTATGGGTATGAAACACTGCCATCTGCCACCGGGCACATTCATATACTCGGCAGAAGGCCACATCGTTTGTTGATTTAAATGGAGAACTTAACTTTCCCAGGACAGTATGACCCTAGCGCCCCCACCTCCTATGCAATACTGTCTGTGAGCGAGCGGGAATGAGGCGTATTTTAAGGGATTCCCGTTACCACATGATGATGGATCTCCTTCGCACAATATGGCAGTGTGTCTGTGGGTGCACTGGGATTTTGGGGGTGTGGGAGCATCTTCTCTCAGTTGATTGGTAGAATGCTAATGATTCTGAGAACGCTGGAAACGGCTTCATCCGAGCTGTCAGAGCCGACGCACCTAGATGCTACAGACACGAAGTCAGGGTTTGGCCATTGTTTTCACCAGATGCAAGGGAGGAACTTCAGACCATTAGACTGAATGCTAACCCTACGTATAATCAGCCAAAATAACTGATTTCAAGTAGTCGTTATCAATCTTGGGAAGTAACTAGCTGAAAGTAGCGAATTAGCTACATTTGTCATTAGTGACAGTAGCTCAGCTGTAGTGAAGCGTGAGAAAACAAGATGCAAAGATTCATTTTAGTGTTAGTTTAAAACATGATCCTAGTTCAGACTGTTTCTGGTTTAAATGTGTCTGTTCAATTTAATACCGATTGAGAGCCTTTTTATTTTGTGCAAAATAAACAGTACTCTGATTATGAAAAAAAATTATAACATATCTGATTTACATATTTAATAAGATAATGAACTCCTTCCTAACTATTTTCAGTGTACACTACCATTCAAAAGATTGGGGTCTTTAAGATTTAAAAAGTTAAGATTTTTTTTTTTATGTTTTTGAAACACCATAATCTTTCAGAAATTATTCTAATATGCTGATATGGTGCTCAAGAAATATTTCTTATTATTATTATTATTATCAATGTTAAAAATCAATGTTTTTTGCTGCTTGATATTTTTTTGCAAACCATGATTTTTTTGTCAGGATTCTTTGATTAATAAAAAAAAAAAACATTTATTTGAAATATAAATCTTTAGTAACATCATAAATGTCTTTACTGTCACTTTTGATCAAGGCACAATATGTAAGATTTTTAGATTAAAATTTCCAAAAACCACTAGAACAATGTTATATATTTTGTTGACTTGTGTACATGCCCAAACGTTTCCAACAATGTTTAAATCCAGAGAAATCAGCTATTTTAACCAGTGTTATGGACTGAAAGTCATCGTGTAATAAGACTGACGGAAAATGAAACGTTTTCTAGACTGATATGGATAGGAACTATACTCTCATTCCTGCGTAATAATCAAGGAACTTTGCTGCCGTACCATAGGTGCTTAGTACACAATGTAACTACAGAAGAGTCAAGTTTTAAAGGAACACGCTGACTTTTTGGGACTTTAGCTTATTCACCGTATCCCCCAGAGTTAGATAAGTCCATACATACCATTTTTATCTCTGTGTGTGCCATAACTCTGTCTGACGCACCGACCGCTAGCCTAGCTTAGCATAAAGACTGGAGGTAAATGGCTCAATCTAGCCTACTGGTCAATAAGTGACAAAATAACGGCAACATTTTCCTATTTACATGTTGTGATGTGTATAGTTACATTGTGTACTAAGACCGACGGAAAATTAAAAGTTGCATTTTAATATCATAATATCATTGCGCCGCTGCACCCATGGTACGGCAGCAAAGTTCTTGGATTATTACACAGGAATGAGAGTATAGTCTCTAGCCATATCAGTTTTGAAAATTGCAACTTTTCATTTTCCGTCGGTCTTAGTACACGATGTAACTATACACATCACAACATGTAAGTAGGAAAATGTTGGCGTTATTTTGTCACTTATTGAGCAGTAGGCTAGCTGGAGCCGTTTATCTCCAGTCTTTGTGCTAAGCTAGGCTAGCGGTGGGTGCATCAGTTATGGTACGCCCGGAGATAAAAATGGTATGTATAAACTTATCTAACTCTGGGGGATACAGTGAATAAGCTAAAGTCCCAGAAAGTCGGCGTGTTCCTTTAAATAGGAAAAATATTAAAAGTCTTTGGACATTTTGGAGCGAGATGCTAACGGTCTAATCAGATTCAATGATCTATGCTAAGCTATGCTAAAAGTTCTACCGCCAGACCCGGAGATCGGCTGAATGGATGCGAAAACGGTAAAACTCAACTGTTTAACTCTAGAGGAGTTGGAATATTAGCCTATTTTCAAAAAAGTGGAGTGTTCCTTTAAATATTTTCATTTTGATTTTCGGCTGCTCTATGCTCCATTTAACACATTCATTTAAATCTATTCTGCTAAATTCTGAATGAGAATTAATGAGAATAAAGTCTGCAGGTGCCATCAGTCCTGACTTTGAAAGGCGACTAGTGTCTATGCATGAAACTGCATCAGCTATTTTAATACCACTGTATGTTGATATGTGCGAAATTGCTAAACATGTCACCATCACACTCATCGACAGGACAGCAATCAGTTTGACACCGGTGCTTTGTTTAGTGTCCCTCCTCTCAGGAGTGCTCCAGTTCATGCACTGCTTTCTTCTACAGGATGACAATTACTCTCGCTCTTATAGAACATATCTGCTGTCTTCTCTAACACTTTATTATGTGATTAAGGTTGAAAATGCATGGTTTGACACTGTCCTCCTTATATCAACACAATGATGTCTGCCATTATCTACCAGAATTTGTCCACAATGTGGAACAAGATCCAATGATAATGCAACTAACCGATACCGATAAAGAGAAGGGTGTTTCATGAGATGTGTCTTTAGGGGATTAACCAGTGACATGACAAAGTGTCTTGCTGTCTGCTCAAGAATGGCAACATGGAAAGCAAGAGTGTTCCCTAGTTCCACACAGAAACTAAACCTGTACAATTCTGCCCGTCATTCACAAAGTTCTACATTCTAGCCAAATTCATGCATGTTTATTTACAAAGTACTTTAGCAAATTTGTTCATTTTTTAGCAATGCTCTCAGCAAACTAATAAATGCAAACCAGGCACAATGGGAAAAAGTGTCTGTGGCGACATTACATTGCTTGCACATTTCACAACACTTTTGTAATGTGATGTTTCAGAGAAAACGGAGAGTAGGATCCAAATGCAGTAATACAAGTTTATAAACAAAAATAACAACAGTAAATCCAGGCACATGAAAACAAGTGAAACAAAGTAAATCTAAACTTTGGGGAGAAAACAGAACCGGAAGTGACACACAACACCAGACCATGAGCAAGGGAAACACTGGGGTATAAATACCCAAGAAAACATGGGGCTAACAAGGGACAGGTAAGGGTAATTAATCACTAGGGTAACAAACAGGGGTAACCATGGCGACAAAGAAGAGAACCACAGAAAAAGAGATAAACGTAAACTAAATATAGGCTGTCTGAAATCGCCACCTATACCTTTTAATAGGGCACTATTTGAGGGGACAGCCATTTGTAGTGGTGTCCGAAACCATAGTGGAAGTTATTAAGTGCACTTATTCAATTCCACAATGCACCACAATAACGAGTGTACAACTGATGTACGCTCAGTGGCTAGAGAATACCCACAATGCACTGTGACGGTCGTGCCGAATTAATTCCCGCGTCTCCCCAGGATATATCTTTGATACATTTACATGAGCTAAGTTTAAATAAACGTATAGTATTTTCAGTGGCCTGTTGCACAAAGCCGGTTTAGGTTTTAACCCAGGTAAGTTTGCGGTTAGTTTGAGCAAACTCTAGTTTTTCGGGCTTATGAAGGTGGATTGGTTTTTAGCTGTGTTCATCGCCATGATCATTTACGCTACACGGCTAATCTGGTTTTATTCTGGGTTAGAGATCACAAACCCAAACTGGACCAATCATTAGTGAGTAAAGTGACATAAATCTGACACATCACAGTTGACACTTTAGAGTTTGTAGCAATGGCATCACCGTTTTTTAAAAAACCCAGTGGAGATGGGTGCGCAGATAATAAGAAGGGCACTTCGTTGATAAATAACTTTTAAGGACAGGCATAATCCCCTAGCTTTTCCCGATGAGCATCTGTACGAAAGGTATCGATTTTCGGCAGATAGTATAGTTTATCTATGCCGGCTTCTCGAGCCGCACATTAAAAATATATATAATTTATAATCTATAATTTCTTTTATGCTTATTGACAGGGATGTTTGATGGCTTGTTGGTTGGAGACAGGGGTTATGCTTGTCAGCGATTTTTAATGACCCCCTACCCTGACCCTGGATTAATGTGTAAAATCTTACGTATTTATGCTATCAGCTATTTTCTGCCAGCAATTGATTTTTGCGGTTAAAATGGGCTTAAAGTCGTCATATTGCCTCATAATAATTTCTTGTTCTTCCACTGTGAAATAGGCACACCTGCTTTTTTCCATGTTGAATGCCATTGGCTGATAGCGGAAAAGGTGTGGCTTTTATGTGCACGTGCATGATGATTAATCATTAATAATTAATTAATAATAATTTGTTACATTTATATACCGCTTTTCTGGGTACTCAAATCGCTTTACATATAGAAGGGGGGAAATCTCCTCAACCACCACCAATGTACAGCATCCACCTGGATGATGCGACCGCAGCCATATTGCGCCAGAACGCCCACCACACACCAGCTGATTGGTGGAGAGGAGACAGAGTGATGAAGCCAATCAGTATATGGGGATGATTAGGTGGCCATGATGGACAGAGGCCAATGGGCAAATTTGGCCAGGATGCCGGGGTTACACCCCTACTCTTTTTCTGAAAGACATCCTGGGATTTTTAATGACCACAGAGAGTCAGGACCTCGGTTTAACGTCTCATCCGAAGGACGGTGCTTGTTACAGTATAGTGTCCCCATCCCTATACTGGGGTG
The DNA here is from genome assembly GCA_039654625.1 of Rhinogobio ventralis. NCBI lineage: Eukaryota > Metazoa > Chordata > Actinopteri > Cypriniformes > Gobionidae > Rhinogobio > Rhinogobio ventralis. The sequence goes on from CM077204.1 coordinate 6,373,454, forward strand.
TTAGGACCCACACAGACCACAGGGTGAGCACCCCCTGCTGGCCTCACTAACACCTCTACCAGCAGCAACCTAGTTTTCCCAGGAGGTCTCCCATCCAGGTACTGACCAGGCTCAGCCCTGCTTAGCTTCAGTGGGAAACCAGTCTTGGGCTACAGGGTGATATGGCTGCTGGTAACATTGATTCAGGGTTTAAACCTGGGTTGAGAGAGAAAGTTGATAACCAGCGTCATGAAACATATTAACCCTAATTAACCCAGGTTGAATTTGTTTGGTTTTGTTAACCCAAAACTTACTCTGTAACCCAGAGTTTGCCCAACTTGTTTTGTGCAACAGGCCACAGCTCTGTTTAATTAATTGTATTATGTTCACAATCTCCAACTATCTCTCGCAATGCTTTACTATTTTTCATCTTGGCCAATTGGTGGTTTAACACATTAAATGTGTTTGAATTTGTACAATCTCATTCATACATTTTGTACAATCTGCTTATGTCCCACACTGTAAAAAGTGGTAACCTGCAACTGTGACGTTAAAGAGCTATTTCTACCTGATCTGATACTTATATTTAGTTTCGTTGGTGTAACCTAATATATTTAGGTTGGTTCTTTAATTTAACATTTTTTATTTGAATAAAATCAATTAATTTTACCACATGAAGCACATTTTTTAGGTTACCATTTTTTCAGTGCACTAGTGGTTAGGTGTAGGGGTGGATCTTAATGCTTAGTATTTGTCTAAAAATCATAAGTTTAATTTCAAATTCATATGAATTTTCCAACTCATAGAACTCATTAGATAAGGTTGGTCATTTCAGTGGCACTAGCAGCACCACATATAATAATATTAAAATAATAAAAATAATGATTTTTTCCCCCCGAAAAAATCTGCCATTGGTCAGTCAAAAAAGATAGTATCGCCCACCCTGGATAGTCACACCCTGGTTTTGCTGTCAGGACTCTCAAACAAACATCAATAATTTTAGCATTGAAAAATTGTGCACTTCACCTTTAGTTCCATTCTGTTAGCACTCAAAGCCAAACGTATGGAGCTGATTATGTGATGCAAACATCAAAATGTATTAGTTTACAAATCATGCACTAAGTTTTGAGTTCATAACAAAGTGTTATGGAACCACGTGAAAATTCATTATTAATCAATCTGCCCCTGTAATATGTGTGAAAAGAAATAAAAGTTGCTGGTGTATTTGAAATTTTGCAAAAGCACCTATAAGTTGAATAAACGTGTAGTGCAGATTGTGTCTGGGCCTGAGACATGCTGATGCTGTCTTCAGCTGTATTTGTTCTCAAGTGTCACTGTTTTGCTAAAATGTGCCAAATGAGTGAGTTTCTCAGCAGAACGCTTTAGAGGTGTGAGCACCATTTGGGCTGGAGCGAGTGCAGTTTATATGAACCTGGATTTCCTTTGCCTGAATGGAGACTGGGAGTTTAGTCCCAATAAATTGTCTTTCTCACCTCTTCAGTTTGTGTTACTGTGGGAAAAGGAGCCAGTGAAAGTGCTGTTTACCAGCATTCCTGAACAACACCATCTGTCACAGGCACCATCAGTGTCTCCAGCTCCTTTTCCCAAAATTCCAGCAACAGTATTGGGGGTAGTAATGCATTATGTTTAACTCATAATCAGATTACTTTTTTCAAGTAACTTTTAAATTTACAACAAAATATCTGAGTTACTTTTTTAAAATAAGTAACGCAAGTTAGTTTGTTTTCCCATTTATTGACTGACGCCTCTGATGTTCCCATGTTGAGAGAAATCATGAGTAAGTGCAGAGGTTGTGTGTGAACATGATGGTTATTGTAGTTCTAGACTAAATGTGAGCATGCATTTACTCATCTCACTTGCATGAAAACAAATTCAGTATTCCTCCTGCGAACCTGCGATAATTATGCTAAATTACACAAATATACTTTATTTGTTTAATCTCACTTTATTAACCTTTATTTTATGTCTTTTTTTAATATTATGTTTTTGCTGCTGCCCCCTGATGATCCAATTCAACCATACGAATAAGCAAAAATGACTGAATGAAGTTTTTTGTCTTTTAGTATGAATATGTTAGCCTTACTGTTATCTATAAGCTAGTGTGCTCCAAAACAAGGACAAAATTCATATTTAGAAGATATAAGCGTTCAAAACTTACAGTCTCTCACTTCTGCCAATATGGATCAATGATTTTGATGACATCACTCTGCACTTCAGCTTCTCATCAGATTTTCTGTCCAATCAAATGCTCTCTAGAATCTGAAGCCCCGCCCCCTACATTATAAACAGATGCTGAAGCTGCAGCTGAAATCAGACACTTGTTCACACATTTACTGTTTTCTACATGGTGAAGGGCACATAGTGCACTATATAGGGGATAAGGAACGATTCAGACAGGGTAAATATGCTTTCCATTGGGGCGAATGAAGTCTGGTTTAGTGTCACGTGAACCGCCACAGCTCTGGTCCAGAGACTCGAGAGCTCAGAGCAGATCATATGAGCGAGTCGGCGCAGACCACAAAACGTATCAGACCATTTTAATTCTGCACAGAAAGCTGTATTTTAAAGTGATATGGAGGAAATTAGGAGGAAACTGCAACTTTAGCGAGCTTAAAGGCTCTGGCCGAGCTGTGATATAAACTAAACGCTATTGGCTATTTTAAAAGGGGAGGAGCTGTTTGATATGTCCCGCCCCATCTTCCTGTTACAGTGGAAATTACGTCAACACATTGAATAATGCTGCTTATTTCAAGGCACTTCAGTGGACCTTTAAACATCACTTTTTGTTTTTTATTGCTGAAGTAAAAGTGTTGAATTTTCTTCTCCTGCCTCCCATTCTTCTTCAATCCAGAATGGCAGCACAGCTGAAAGCTTTGTTTGAGCGGCGCCCTCTACTGTACAGATGTGAATTTGCATTTCTTTCAGCCAATATTATCTGCCTGCAATACCGCAGTTTCAGGACTGCATTTCTAGGACCCTGATTTTCTAGGACCCTGACAGTGTCATCTAGCCAACTGTACTCCAACAGAGAAAACCTGATTCAAACTTTTTACACCTTATTTTTAACAAAACAGCAGGCATTGCCATTTTAAACTTAATTACTTAAATTAGTTTAAATATGTCAACAGGGTTACCAATGGGTAGATTTAGGTTGGTTAGGACAATATATCAATTAAACAACTAAATCATTGCTAGGGTCCTAGAACTGCGGTCCTAAAAAAGCAGCCTCCGGGTTTGCAGGCAGATGCTACTCGGCCTGAGGCTTATTCATTTCACTTTTGGTTGAAAGTGCCTTTACATTTGCCAAAAATAGAACTTTTTCTTTTTTTTCCTTCTTTTTTTAAATTATTGTTATTAAAAAAATTAAACAAGCAAGCCCAGACTAAATTGAGTCTTTTCTGGCAGTTTTTTTTACACTTTTGTAGCATTATGTTTGAATCCCACACTCTATATATGATCTTAGAGATCTGAATCGTTGGCCTGTGTCCCACTATCTTCAGCCTGGGAAACACCAGAGGCGACAGGAGCGATTAAAGAGGGGGAGGGACATGAACACAAAGTCTGAGAAGCCTTTCTCTCATTTCCATTCCTGTTATTGTTTTGTGGGTTTTCTTTTTTTCCCTTCTGCTGTTTGGGTTGTATTTTCTTTTACCTTGTGTAGTTTCGTTCTTTGTTTTTGAGAATGAGGGAATGTCATCCTGTCCATTTTTGTATCTGATATGACATGCTTCTACCAAGTGTCAGATTACAGAAGAGCTTGACTGGAAGCACAGCCTTTGATGTGCATTGATGAACAACTAAAATATTTAAACATTGACGTCTATTTGGCATCCCTAAATGCACATTTTGGTTAGTTGCTTTTTATTATTAGCATTTAGTTTCATCAATCTACACTGAAAAAAACAACACTTTGACCAACTTTACTTTTTTTTTTTACAGCCAGATTTATTAGTTTTTCCTTAAATTATATTTATTAAATTCTGATTTACTATTATTAGTCAAAATATTTATTTTCTCAAAGTCAAAAAGATTTAAAGTAAAAAGATTATTAATTATAAAGACCATACTTAATGAGTATACTTTTTTTAGACATAAGCCTAAATGTTACATCATTATAATTTTTGGGGGACTTTTTACAACTTGATTTCACAATAAACAAAAACAATATTATTTATAATATGAAAGTAGAATTTTTACCGGAGATAAAAGTAAAAACCTTTTGTTTCACTATAGTGTCAAGTGAACATACTACTTAAACAAAACAGTTTCTTTGAATTGTTTCTATGGAGAGTGCTACTTTTAGACAAACTGAACAAAACCATAATGTTTGATAAGACCAATATAAAAATGCACTTTAAATAAATGACATGGCCGTTTTACTTTGACAGACCTGCTATCTTTTCACCACTTGAGAACCGCTTGTCTAAAGGACCCTAAAGGATTTAGAAATAGATCAAATCAAATCCATCCATCTTCCTTTTACCATTCAAGGGCGTCTCACGCTTCACAATGTGTTGATATTAAATTAGTTCTTCAGGGTTTGGGATGCTCTGAATAATGAACTTCCGCAGGCAGATATTCTGAGCTCTCACTATTCTCTGTGTTTTATCATGCTGTTTGATGAGACAGGACTACGATCTATTCTTCTAAACTCTTTGTTGAAAACGCAATAATGCTTCATTTTCCCCCATTCAGTTTCCCCGTTCCTTTCTTTTTTGCACAAATATGAGTGAAAAATTGTATTAATAATCCAATTAAAAAAAAGGTGCTACCATGGTACAGTGTCAGTATGAGATTTTAATACCATGGTACTTATACACTGTAAAACGTGGTACCTACTTGTGTTAATTCTAACTGTTTTAACCCATAAAATGAGTTGTGTTGGTATAAATTAATGTTTATAGGTTGGTTCAGTGATGTTACATAATATTTTTGACTTTGGCTTGATTTTTGGCTTTTATATAGGCTGTACAGATATACTATGGTATTTAAATGGTACTAAAAACTATGGTATTACCACAAAGAACAGCCAATTCATACACCACAGAAATATTAAACATATATACACACAGTGATGATATGAGATGGTATTATCATAGTAATACTAATTTGACATATACCATAGTATTGAATATACAAAACAGTCCCAAAAAGTATTTCTTGGAATATCCAGTTTTGGAAGTATATGGAACACCATATAAATAGCATGTAAATAATTATACAATATTTCAATATATCTAATACCATCAATGTACCATGATTCCACCACAGTAGGGATTTTGTAAATCATATTTTCATGATAATAAGGTACTTCAAACAATGTCAAAAAACATAGTATTACCAAGTTAAAATTAATAAATGATGGATGGATGGATGGATGGATAGATAGACAGACAGATGACAGATAGACAGACAGACAGACAAATCATAGATAGATAGATAGATAGATAGATAGATAGATAGATAGATAGATAGATAGATAGATAGACAGACAGACAGATGATAGATAGATAGATAGATAGACAATGATAGATAGATAGATAGATAGATAGATAGATAGATAGATAGATAGACAGACATACAGATATATAGACAGATAGGTAGATAGATAGATAGATAGATAGATGGATAGATAGATAGATAGATAGATAGATAGATAGATAGATAGATAGATAGATAGACAGATGATATATAGATAGATAGATAGACAGACAGACAGACAGAAATACAGACGATAGATAGATAGATAGATAGATAGATAGATAGATAGATAGACAGACAGACAGACATACAGACGATAGATAGATAGATAGATAGATAGATAGATAGACAGACAGACAGATGATAGATAGATAGATAGACAATGATAGATAGATAGATAGATAGATAGATAGATAGATAGATAGATAGATAGATAGATAGATAGATATACGATGATAGATAGATAGACACCAGACAGACAGACAGACAGACAGACAGACAGACAGACAGACAGACAGATAGATAGACAGACAGATGATAGATAGATAGGTAGACAATGATAGATAAATAGATAGATAGATAGATATACGATGATAGATAGATAGACACCAGACAGACAGACAGACAGACAGATAGATAGATAGATAGATAGATAGATAGATAGATAGATATACGATGATAGATAGATAGACACCAGACAGACAGACAGACAGACAGACAGACAGATAGATAGACAGACAGATGATAGATAGATAGATAGACAATGATAGATAAATAGATAGATAGATAGATATACGATGATAGATAGATAGACACCAGACAGACAGACAGACAGACAGATAGATAGATAGATAGATAGATAGATAGATAGATAGATAGATAGATAGATAGATAGATAGATATACGATGATAGATAGATAGACACCAGACAGACTGACAGACAGACAGACAGACAGACAGATAGATAGACAGACAGATGATAGATAGATAGATAGACAATGATAGATAAATAGATAGATAGATAGATATACGATGATAGATAGATAGACACCAGACAGACAGACAGACAGACAGACAGACAGACAGATAGATAGATAGATAGATAGATAGATAGATAGATAGATAGATAGATAGATCACATACGGCTTTCCAGCATCAAACCCTCAATGCCTCCTCAACAATAGTAACAGTTAGTTGCTAATTCTATTCAAACTCCTGCAGAAGATCCTTTGATCTGTTGAGTCATCCAGTCCTCATCTGCATCTGTACTGAGCCACTTCCTATTTGTCATCTCTATTTAACACTTGGGCTTATTAAAGAGACACAGTAGGCAGCTGACCCACTGATTAAAGCGTCTCCACACACACAGGGCGGCGGGGGAAGGAGTGTCAGTGTGGTGTGAAACTGCACCAGTGTGTTTGCTGTTATCAGAGCTTCAGTACACAGAGCAGAGCAAGGAGGAGCTCATGTTGACACACGGATGCTGTCTGTCTCTGATACTACTCCAGTCACTGTCTGTCAAAATCTATCTATCTGTCTGTAGCCTACGCGAAAAACACAAAGAAAAAACATTTCTGTTTTTAGTATCGTTGTCGTGTTAACATAGGCTACCCTCATTTTTCAGAGATCTGAACTTATTGTTTTGAGAGAGAAAAAAGTCTCATTCGAAAATTGAGCCAAAGTGATTGAGAAAAACTAGCAATAGTGAACTAGCTATAGCATGAAAACAATTAACAGCTGTATTTTCATTAACTAACATTAACAAAGTTTAATAAATGCTGTTCCAAAAAATGCCATTGCTCAGTTAATTCATGTTAACTAATGCATTAACTATATATCAATAAATAAGAACTTTTTGTAAAGTGTTACCACTTTTGTTTATTAATTCATTTATTTAAAACACTTCAGGTTACTGGTGTCTGAAGAACTAGACCCAAAGCTAGACTAGAACAGAACATTCACAAAGCCTTTTCTGCCCTCACATTTGTATTATTTTTGTCACATTCAGTGGCATTTCTCCCTCAAGTCTTGGTTCATTTTTTGACATGAACACAGTAATAACAGTAATTGGGTTGATGTTCACTTTAGGGTGTGATGATGACTGTCTTGGAGTCTGACTAAGATCTTTACATACTCTCATAACATCTTGCTGCTTGTTCTGAGCCAACAACTTCACTTAATTACAGGATATTTTGGAGCACACAAATTGTAGTCTTGGTTTATGACCCCTGCAGAAGACACATAAGAATACCAGAAAATAAGTGAGTCATTTTTATAGGATCTCATTTTCATGAGCAGACCCAATTTTTTTTTTTTTTTTAAGTTTTATTCATTGATGAATATTTGATCAGAGGTTCCTCTGCCTGTCTTTGGCCCACAAACTTGATCTGTTTATTTAGCAACTTTGTAAACCCCAAAATAAGTGAATTTCAACTAGTGGTGACTCTAGAGATGTTTTAGACTAGTGTAAATTTTACTGGTAAGTTTTAGCTGCACAATGAAGATAGATGTAAAGGATTATCGATAAACCGCTGACATCAATCTTACATCCTATGGCTGTTACTGACTAGTTCTGTTGTCACAAGCTGACTGATATTGTGTGTCCACTTCATATCCAAAATAATATTAATAAATAAATAAATATAAGTGAAATATTCTATATACTGCGAAATCCAGTATTTATGTTTTATTTTCCAGTAAAATATTTAAATATTTTTAAGATGAATTAACTTTGTGTAATAATTAGGCTTGTTTTACGAGTATATATATATATATATATATATATATATATATTTTTTTTTTTTTTTTCTTTTCTTCTTGTTTTAAGTCTGTCCCAAAATGTAATTACCATTGTGTGTCCACTTAATATCCCAAAAATTATAATAAATAAATAAACATGAGTGAAATATTGTATATACTGTGAAATCCAGTATTTTTGTTTTATTTTCCAGTAAAATATATATATATATTTTAAATGAATTAACTTGAATTAAAATGAAAAAACATAATTAGACTTGTTTTACAAATATATATATATATATATATATATATATATATATATATATATATATATATATATATATATATATATATATATATATATATATATATATATACATATATATATATACTTTTTTTTTTTTTTCTAGTGCTGGGGAAAATTGAATCGTGATTAATCGATAAAAGTTTGTGTTTACGTAATATATGTGTGGGTACTGTGTGTAATTATTATGTATATATAAATACACACACATGTATATATTTAAGGAAAATATGTTTTATAAAAAATATATATTTATATATAAGATAAATTATATATACATGCAAATATTTCTTAAATATATACATGTATGTGTGTGTATTTATATATACATAATAATTACACACAGTACACACACATATATTATGTAAACACAAACTTTTATCGATTAATCACGATTCAATTTTCCCCAGTACTAGAAAAAAAAAAGAAGTGTATATATATATATTTGTAAAACAAGTCTAATTATTTTACACAGTTTTTCTTCTCAAGTTAATTAATTAAAAAAATAATACTATTTTACTGGAATATATATATATATCTCGTTTTAAGCCTGTCTAAAAATAGAAACACACATTTTGTAAAATGTTAATAAATGTGTTATCTTAGCATATTACTAGATATATTATCTTTTTTTTAATCTTATTATCAGTTTTGTTTCTATAAAAGTATCTTGTTTCAAGGACATTTAGACTAAAATATTGATTAAGATTTTTTTTTTGCATTATATAAATGTACCATATATATGATTTCTACAGCTCATGAACCATGATGCATTTCACAATAATATTCTCTTGATTAAGAGAATGCAAGTGTTTTGTTGCTGTTTGTTTGAATTACTAATTTCAAGTATGAAGTCAGTCTTAACATCACCCCTCTTTAAAATATGTCATACTTTTCATAGCGTTCTCTGCTCGTGGTAACAGCTGGCTCAATCTGATTTCACCAAAATCCCCTGATCAGATTTGAGGTGACAAAGCAGTTTGCGTCGAGATCCACGCCACCAATAGAGGGCGCATGCCGTCACCCGTCACCTTTTAACACAACAGATTTGCTGCTCTCATTGATTCTGCCCATTCATCCCCTCATCCACATGACTTTACACACGCACAAAGATACATGAGCCATGAAGGGCTGTTTAGTGAAGCCCTCTCTGTGTCTTTACATGCCATCAGCCTTTGCATTATGCAGCCGCCGGCTATGGTGTAAAATTGAATTACCTGTTACAATGCAGGCTATACACTGCAATCAGGATGGCTTTCTTTTCCCACAGCGTGGCGTGGGGAGGGGTGTCAAGGGGAGAAAGCAGACACCAGCTTGTGGGAAAGAGATATAATTCAATCACATCACAAAATGGCCAAGACCGGTTTTGTTGTCATGAAGTGCTGCACTGAATTCAAAGTAGCTGGTGTGTTAGTAAAAGGCAGATGGATACACTCATTAGGTTAGCACACTCTAACCAAGTCAGAGTTAACAAACGCACAGCAATAATAGGCCTACAGCAATCGACTTCCTTTGTTGGGGAAAAAGTCAAACCTTATCAAACCCAAAAATACTATCCAAAGGACACAATAGAAAATTATCCGCAGTATGTTTGTGAAATCACACTTCAGGTGATAGAAATGATGTGACTTACCATGTTATTGCACATGCACTATTGTTATACCATGGTATTCTTTGACACTATGTAAATACTATCATATGAATATGACCATGCAGTTATTCAGCACCATGATATTTATGGTAACTTCCATGGTAAAACCATGTTTTTTTGGCATGTGCCATGGCACTCTTTGCAATGCCATGTAAATACCATTGTATGAATATGAATATGAAATAGTGATACAATGGTAATACCATGTTTTTTGGATACGTACCATGGTATTTTTCACAATGACTTGTAAATACCATGGTATATGGATATAGTAACCATTCCGTACCATGGTATTACCATGTTTTTGCACATGCCCCATTGTTTTACTATGGTATTCTTTCACAATACCATGTAAATACCATTGCATAAATATGACATTGTTCAGTATCATGGTATATATGGGGCTACAAAGGTACATGTTTTACACGGACACGTACCATGGTATTTTTTCACAATACTTTGGAGTACCATATACATACCAATATGAATACAGTAATAATTCAGTACCATGGTATTACCATGTTTTTGCACATGTCCCATTATAATACTATGGTTTTTTTGACATTACCATTGTATGAATATGAAATTGTTCAGTACCATGGTATATATGAGGCTATCATGGTAATACCATGTTTTTTGGACATGTACAATGGCATACTACATGAATATAGTAATCAGTACCATAGCATTACCATGTTTATGCATTGTTTATCCGTTTGATCTTTTATTAAAAAAATTAACAAAAATTTAACCTTTCATTGAAGTAAAAGAATTGAAAGTGGGGGGTAAATCACATTATGAAATAAATGCTTTTCTCTAAAACACGTTGGCCACAATTATTGGCACCCTATTTATTAAATACTTTTTGCAACCTCCTTTTGCCAAGATACCAGCTCTGAGTCTTCTTCTATAATGCCTGATGAGTTTAGTGAACCCCTGACAAGAGATCAGAGAGCATTCCTCCATACAGAATCTCTCCAGATCCTTCAGATTTCCAGATCCATGTTGGTGCTTCTTCTCTTCAGTTCACCCCACTCATTTTCTATAGGGTTCAGGTCAGTGGACTGGGACGGTCATGGCAGAAGCTTCATTTTGTGTTCAGTGACACATTTGTGTGTTGATTTTGATGTTTGTTTTGGATCGTTGTCCTGACGGAAGATCCAACCACGGCCCATTATAAGATTTCTAGCAGAGGCCATCAGGTTTTGATTTTTTATCTGTTGGTATTTGCTAGAATCCGTGATACCATGTATCTGAACAAGATGTCCAGGACCTCCAGCAAAAAAATATGCCCACAACATGGGGCACTTTTTATCCCTGTTTGGACCAAACCCATCTGGTGTGTTTGCTGCCAAAAAGCTCTTTTTATAGTTTCATCTGACCACAGAACCAGATCTCTTTTGAATTTCCAGTCGTGCCTGACAACTGAATATGCTGGAGTTTGTTTCTGGATGAGCAAGAAGGATTTTTCTTGAATCCCTCCCAAACAACATGAGGTGATGTAGGGGTTGTTTTTTATTTATTTTTTGTCTTTCTGACCCCAAGACTCAACTAATCTCTGCGATTCTCCATCTGTGATCTTGGAGAGTCTTTGTCCACTCAAACTCATTTATTTCATAATGTGATTTACCCCCCACTTTCCATTCATTTACTTCAATGAAAGGTTAGATTTTTGTGAATTTTTTAAATAAAAGATCAAAAGGATAAACAATGCAGATTAATTTTTTACAGCCATATTTGAAGCCATATTATAAGCCATATTTACCAGGGGTGCCAATAATTGATACTTTATTTTACAGTGTCCTTGTTACATGTACTTACCATAGTAATAACATTAAATTATGCATAATTACATGCAACTAACCCTCAACCAAACCCTAATCCTACCCTAACCCTAGAGTAAGTACATGTATTTCATTATTATTACTCAGTACTTAAATATATAATTACACTGTAACTATGACACCTTAAAATAAAGTGTAACTGAGTATTCTTTTCAATATAGTACCCTTAAAATTCCTTGGAGTGCCATGTATATCCCATGGCACATAAATATAGTAATAATTCAGTATTATGTATCAAAGTATAGTCATTCTAATGATAAATCTGATGAATAAAATATCAAAAATAAAATAATAATAAAATAAATAATAAAAATAATAAAAAGAGACAGACAGAGAGAGAGAGTCAGAGATATGGCACAGCAGGAGACTGTGAGATACACACGAGCCTGTTAGGAAAGCATCTCCTCTGCTCTTCTTCTCACCGTCAGCTTCCGCTGTCTTATCAGCCGCTTACATGGCTAATTATTAGCTCATTATTAGTGCTCCCTAAAACATCACCTCACTGCAACTGTCTGAGTGACAGGATTATCAGGGAGGGAATAGGTGGAGCAGAGGAGTCAGGATGGCCCGTTTCTAAAAGCAGCCGCTAATCATGTGACGTGAGATATCTGTGTGCTAGTGCTTCCTCTCTGACAGCATCTCAGACCGCGCTATCAGCTCGGCCAGGCCTGCCAGCCCTCATTTCAGGCAGACCTCTGACAGCTGAAGTTTAAATCCTCAGGTCTTCCAAGTCTCATGAGAAAACATATAGGCCATTTTGCATGAATTTGTACGATGTGATTGAAGCGAATACGTACGTTTTTTAGAAAACAATACAAAACATGAATGACATGAAAGTATGAATGTTCACCCCTAAATGAGATTGTAAGAATTTATATGAATTAGCCACCAATTCGCCAAAAACTTAAAATTGCTACGAATTGCCATTGTTTCCACTCGTTCACATAAAAATGAGGTAACACTTTATTTTAAGTTGACATTGTTACAGTGTATTTACACAAACAAGTGCTGAGTAATATTAATAAACAACTTACTATAGGGTTAGGGTTTGGTTTAGGGTTAGTTACTTGTAATTATGCATATTTTGCTGTTACAGTAAATACATGTAACAAGTGTAACTACATCACCTTAAAACAAAGTGTTACGTATATACTGAAAACAAAAATTATGTATATACTGTAAATGAATATTAATGATTCAGATTTTCTTTAAAAGAGCTGAGCTGTCATATTCTAATATCACCATTATTTGTATGTACCATGGTATAATAGCACAGTAGCCGTTAACACTTTATTTTACAGTGTCTTTGTTACATATGTTACATGTACTTACCATAGTAATAACAGTAAATTATGCATAATTACATGCAACTAATCCTCAAACAAACCCTAATCCTACCTTAACCCTAAAGGGTTAGTTGCTTGTAATTAATGCATGATACATGCATAATTTACTGTTATAATAAGTACATGTAACTACGTAACAAGTGGTACCCTTTAAGCTATTTAAAGTAATTTTATTAATTAACATGGATTTCTTTTTAATCTGGCACAAAACTAGAAGCATCTCAATTTAGGCTGAATCGAATAAAAAAAGACTCAAATTAATTACTGAATCTTTTATTTAAACTGGTACCAATGAACACAGGCAAAAGAATCATATACATCAACTGGAAATGAAGGAATGAATGAATTATTTAACCTTTTCTTGAACTGGTTGATTTACACAAGATTACCAAGGAACAAGGTAAAATGAACCGTCCGAATGAACTGGTTCACTAAAATGATTCGGACATACAAGAAAGGGAACATATAAGGAGGAAGAGCTCATTTTAGAACACATTCTGAAAAATAAAGGTTCTTTATTGGCTTTGATGGTTCCATGAAGAACCTTTAACATCCATGGAACCTTTCCATTCCACAAAAGTTTCTTTCTAGCGGAAAAAAAAGTTTTAATGTCCTTTACACTAAGAAAAAAAAATGGTTCTTCTACGGCATCGATGTGAAAACCATGTTTTGAACCTTTATTTTTAAGTGTAAAAAATGTCTGTTTTTTCCAAAGTTGAAAAACAAAGATTGTTGGAGTGCGTTTTACAAGAAAATACTACTTTAGTCTCTCTACTTCAAAATTTCACATTTAATTTAATGCATTACTTGCTGTTTCTGTGAAATTTAATAGCAATTTCTGAGTGAAAATAGTTTCTACACCGAACTTATCTTCAGTTCACAGAATACAGAATTATTACCTTCATGATACAATGTGACATAACAACAACAATGTAGCTCATTTTCAGTTACTCACTCTTTCTTATTGATATATACTAGCAATCTGTCACGGTACCACACTTTCTAAGTTGTGATATTGAGGGAAGATGCTACTGTTTGATGCTGTACTCAGGGTTGTGTGAAGAAGATGAAATGCCATGTGACTGAGAGTGGGATTGTGTGTGGTTCCTGTCTGTCCAGCCGACCCGCGGCTCTTTCCCAAGGCTCTGTGAGGTGACGGGCCATTTGTGTGTAAGAAGTGACTGAGGTGAGAATGGAGCTCATTCACACCTTACGGGACAACAGGGGCTCTGGGAACATTTCCACAACTCACCCTGAGGGTCTCAACCTTCAGCATCCCAAACACACACAGGTCAGTCCCACCAAAATACACACGGCTCAGCTTTCAGCACACAAATCAAAACAAATAAACAGGAAATCATATTTGGCTTTAAGAAAATGAAGTCTATTTATAGGACCATTAATCTTTTGTCATTGTTACTTTATTTTCATGCCAATTAAGCACATTTGCCCCACAAATTCTTATTACTGTAACTATTATTTATCATTTAAATAGCAAAGTATACATTTTTTTTTACTAATCTATGATTATTTATACAGCATTTGTACAGATTTTTTATTAACGTATTTTATTGCTCTGAATTTTTTGTATTATTAATTTGAATCTAATGAGATGCACGTTAAAATATATTTATAAATAATAATATATTATTAATGTATATATATATCATAGACTGTATGTGGGTGATATATATATATATATATATGTGTGTGTATATATATATATATATATATATGTGTATATATATATATATATATATATATGTGTGTATATATATATATATATATAAAAATTTTTTACATTTATTTTAAATTAATTAATTCAATTTGTTGGCAATTGAGCATAACTGAAAATAATGTCATAATGGATTTTTGGTCTTAAATTATGCATTATTTTTCTTTTGCAAAATATAATATTTTAAAGTGTCCTTGTTATAGTGTAATTATATATTTAAGTGCTGAGTAATAATAATTAACAACATGTACTTACTATAGGGTTAAGGTTAAGATTAGGGTTTGGTTTAGGGTTAGTTGCATGTAATTATGCATATTTAATAGTTAGTAACTATATGTAGGAACAAGAAAACGGTAAAATAAAATGTTACCAATATCATTTTTTTGAAGTGAAATGTAACCTGTTTTAGTGAGATTGACCAACACTGTCTTGCCTGATTCTCAGGCCTGTGCTCAGTTTGTATGTGGTGGCTCATGGCATCTTCTTGCTAAATGAGCAGAATTGGCATGATAAGAGAACAAAAGAAAACACGACTCTCCAAACGGTGTCACCCTTTAAGCTGCTGCGCTTCTATCATCACCTGTCAGTTTAATTAGCCTGTATTAGGAAGACTTACAGAACATCACGTAGGTCTGAAGCACCTCTCTGGGAAAAGTCAATGACGGGCCTTCATTCAAGCCGCTGTTTGACACACTTCTGTGAAGAGGAAGCTGTGTCACTTATCAAAGCCAAAAGCATCATGTCACTTACCTGTCTACAGAGCAGGGAGCCTATTTTACTGCTCAATTACCCACCTTATCCTGATCCACCGGCTCGTCTCGCTCGCTCGCTCTGAGAACCACATGAGTTATTGCCCTTGGGAAGGGAATGCGGCGGGTCTAACCTGCTTCCAATATTTTAACCCCACTGAGACAGTTACACTCTGTAAAAGATCAGAACATCCTGGGTCACAGCACGGAAAATCAGCACCTCTTCCTGAGTCAAATGATTAGTGTAAAGTTCAGCCCTCTTGGGTCTTTCTCTTCATGTTTCATGGAAAGATTTAGAGGAATTACATACAAGTCTTGAGCACTTTCACAGAAACAAAGATACAGTTCATTTAACATACATGTTGTCACATTATATAGGGTAAGATGTCCCATTGGAACCTGCCTTTATCCTTTCTAATGCATTCAAAAACAGCTGAAGCCTTTTGCATTCCCGGGGCAGTTTGACACGGTGGAACATGAGCTTAAAATCATTCAAAACTTAATATATTTAATATTTTGACTGATCAATAACTTCTTATTAATGTATAAATGCACAACCATGTCAATGTTTTGGATGTTACCGTGTTTTTACCATGTTATAACTAAATTTACTTCTTTTTTATTTAAATTTTAAGAAATTCTTTAAAAATTCTAATTCACTTTAATGCAAGAAAAAAATATTTTCTTTAATATTCATGAGAAATGTTATTTGAATATTTGAATATAATATAAGATTATATTATTATATTGAATATAATCATTTAATTTGAAAATTCAAATTATGAATTACATTTTTTCTGGTTAAATTTAAACAGTAAATTAGGAACAAAATAAAATTAATTAATTAAATAAATAAATAAATAAAAAATATCAAACAATTTTTTTGGTAAACAAACATGAATAAATAAATAAAAATTTTGTATAAAATTACAACTTTTGTGACAAATTGTCCCGATCTGGCATAAAAAAACAAACATTTTTGTTAAAATTTAATTTTCTTATAAAGTTGACTCCTGCCTGTCAGTATGATTTTATAAAATTACATGACAGCATACAAATATGATGAAAATATATTAATTTTAGTTTGGAGGGCAAAAGTCACAATTTTATTCTAATTTAAGAGGATTTTGAAATAACTGTTTTCTAACTGAATATATATTAATATTTATTCCTGTGATAAAAGCTGAATTTTCAGTCTTCAGTGTCACATGATCCTTCAGAAATCATTCTAATATGATGATTTGCTGCTCAAAAACATTTCTGATTATTATCAATGTTGAAAAGAATATTTCTGGAAACCATGATACATTTCAGGATTCTTTGATGAATAATGTAAAAGTATTTACGGTCACTTTTCGATTAATGTAATGCACTCTTACCGAATAAAAGTACTGATTTCTTTCAAACTAAAAAATCTTGCAGACCTGAAAAACTTTTGACCGGTAATGTATCTATATGTAAACTTCCCCATGAGACAACTATCAGCTAATCTACGACCACAAATGCAGGTTAACAAACAGGTAAGTGTTGGTTCTTTTGAAGTGAAGGATCAACGGCCGTCTGCCTGATCTCTAGAGAGAGGTGTCTGTCATTGCATTGTGGGCCAAAAATGTGCAACTGAAATTAGCATGACTGTTGAAGGAAGAGAGAGGAAACTCTTGCCTGCACTCACACTTTCTGCTCTCACCTCTCACTATCCCCACCGACGTCCCTTTAGGATCAAGGTAACGCTTTCCATTCAAGCCGTAGAGACTGAATCATGGACGATGCTAATGTACCATCAAAGCTATTCACCGCAACCTAGCGCAGGATCAAAGGGCACCTCTGAGGAATAACAGCCATGACTTCCACCATGAATTATCATAATGGACGCATCACCTGAGAGCGGACACCTCCCCGTCCCGCGTCTTCAGAGACTGGCTGAGGGGTCACCGAGGAACAGACGTGGAACGCGACCCCTGCTCTGGCGCTTTAACCCCGGCCTTCATGCATGTGATTGACATAACATCACAGGAAGAGCGTGGCTGTTCAAGCTGCCATCTGTGGGGAATTAGAGCATTCGCAGCTAAGTGTCACTTTAGAAATTTCCATCGGGGGTCACAGGGTTGGGGAGGCGTAGGGTGGGAAAACAAGTTTGGAGCATTAGGAAGCCCGTTCATCCCGCTGGCTTTTAAAACACACATGTAATTTGCAGTTATTGAACTCGACCGGTACGATCGCGACGCGGCCCAGGAGGGGGTGACTCCTGCGCCAACTACAAAGCCATGTGCTACTGAGTGTCCGTCTCGCAGCTCCTGCTAAATGATCACAGTTGGACTCGCGACGGTGCTGGCGCACTCCAGATGTCGCAGTGAACGCGCCGCACTTCCTAACGGCCCAAAACATACTTGCGAGAAACATAATAAGGGGTAATGATTGAGGGAAAAGACCACCAATTCCTATTTTGAATTGCATAAATCTTTGGCAGATGAAAGCACCAGGATTTTATCATTCGCCCTATGTCATTATGGGTAATTGGGGCTTCAGGGTAGAAGAGAGGTCACATTCCTAGTCTCAGTTAAAATGTTTTGTAAGTTTTGTGTTTTATCGAGTTTACTGACCTTTGCCTAAGTGAAAGCGTTCAGTATGTTTAGTATGATATGCTGAAAACATTGCTGCTTGCTTTGCACATATCAGACAAGACAAAAAACTTAGGAAAGTCTGTCTTGACAACATTTGCTTAGCAATTTGCATATCTACAACCCCTATTCAATCCGATTATATTGTGCGAGAAACTAAAATGTTCATAATCACATACAGGAGCACAGCAACCATTATAACAAGTCACCATCACTTTTAGAAATGTCTAAATTCACCCTACCCCACAAAAATGTATTTCCATACTTGTTTATTTATTACAAATAAGCATTTTATTGCACTATAATCATTATATATATATATATATATATATATATATATATATATATATATATATATATATATATATATATATATATATACATACCGATCAGGCATAACATTATGACCACTGACAGGTGAAGTGAATAACACTGATTATCTCTTCATTACAGCACTAGTTAGTGGGTGGGATACTATATTAGGTCCTCAAAGTTGATGTGTTAGAAACAGGAAAAATGGGCAAGCGTAAGGATTTGTGCGAGTTTGACAAGGGCCAAATTGTGATGGCTAGACGACTGGGTCAGAGCATCTCCAAAACTGCAGCTCTTGTGGGGTGTTCCTGGTCTGCAGTGGTCAGTATCTATCAAAAGTGGTCCAAGGAAGGAATGGGCGGCCAAGGCTCATTGATGCACATGGGGAGCGAATGCTGGCCTGTGTGGTCAGATCAAACAGACAAGGTACTGTAGTTCAAATTGCTCAAGAAATTAATGCTGGTTCTGATAGAAAGGTGACAGAATACACAGTGCATCACAGTTTGTTTTGTGTATGGGGCTGCATAGCCGCAGACCAGTCAGGGTGCTCATGCTGACCCCTGTCCACCGCCAAAAGCATCAACAGTGGACACGTGAGCATCAGAACTGGACCACGGAGCAATGGAATGGCTGGTGACTTAAGATAATTTACTGGGCATAAATATTTTTTTTACCAGTCATGAAACTGGTAATGAACATTTTTGCAAAAACAGCCAAAATGTTAGCTACCAGTGAAAATTCACAATTTTCAGGTACAGAAATTGAATAAAGTAATTTCAATCGGCGGCCATCTTTGAAACGCCTCTCGGGCATGCAAGTGCAGCTCCTATCTCTTTGAATGGGGAAACATCAAATTCTCCAAAACTGTTCGCCAAGCTTACAATTAAATTTCATATTTGAAATAACCAATGAAATCTGACAACAACTGTCTCATAAATAAAACGCTCAAATCATGGCAAAAACTGCATTTTTCAGCCTGGACAAAGCTAATGCGCATGCGCAATCTCAGAACACTTTTCTGTTTCTATAGCAACCGGAGCTTCTAAAAGCAGCTGCAATGACACAATGACTTTACTAATCAATGATTGGCTCTTTAATTTAGGAGGCGGGGCTTATTTGCCATATTGGGCTTTGCACTTTCTCCCATTCATAAGTAATCAGAGTGCACCGTCTTATTATATATAAAGTCTTTGGTCTTCAGTCTATAAATTAAACATAGATGAATCCTTATTAAAGTTACAAAAGTTATTCAGTCAAGATCAGTGAGTGATTTTCTTTGTCTTTTGTTGTTGGATTAACATTAATGACACAGACAGCTGCAGGTATATTAGGCTGCTGTCACTTTAAGACCTAATGCACGAATCCAATATACTGTTACACGTGTTTTCTTTCTCAACTGTTTATGTTCACTTAAGACATAACTGACCATGTTTATGAGGATACTCACCAAAACAGGCACTTTCAAGAGCAGGAAGACGTGAAAGAGAGTTCAATTCAGTATTTGCGTGCTATCTGAGACGCAGATTTCTGGGCGTGCGCTTCAGATGTTTGCAAACAGAAAACTTCCCACACAGCAAGAAACAAATTGAGTTCCCTTTCACTTCTTCTTGCGCTTATTTAATTGTCAAGGCTTAAACTTTCATGACGATGCAGCGCTAGCCCATCAATCCCGAGAGTTTTTCACATTTGTTCACGTTCATGTTCTTACAACATTGCATTAACAACTTATAGCATGACAATGATGCCACAAATGACATGCAGTAATCCTACTATGACTAGCGCCCACTTGCCTGCATTTCAGCAAATAAGCTAAGACTGCTGTGCAAACATTCTATCATTTAATTAATGTTCATGAGCCACTTTTCAGATGGTTCCTACCATATATATAGTATGTATACGTAGGCTGCATCAAAAAGCTGAAAAATGCTGCCCTCGGAGGACGCATTCCAAGGTAGGACAGCATCAAGGCCCATCCGAAACCAATGTTAGCTTCACTTCCTGCCTTCTAAGAGACCTTCATTTGATGGATTTCTGAAGGCAGCATAGATGTATCCTTCGCTGCCTTTGATATCATTGGTTTCATTCGGTGACAGTTGAGCTAAAAAATAAATATGCTGCCTGAAAGTTGCAGTTGGTGGTCAGTTTGTGTGCAAATGTATATTTTTGATCAACTTCTCCCACTTTTTATGTTATTTTGGCCGCATTTACACTGCAGGTCTTGCAGTTCCGATTTGTTGACATCTGAACATCAGGTGTAAACAGGGCCTAAGTTTCCTGTACGCTAGTCGACAGCGATGGCCTAACCTCATGTGCATGGAAAAGGAGGAAACAGCTAGAGCCTGTTTATAAAACAGAGCCGCTAAGGAAACAATTTTCTGCAAGAAACAATCTTTAAACAGTAATGCTTATTTAAAGCAACAGGGTTTGAGTCTGTTCCAGAGTCTTTAGGAACAAAGCTCCCCAAATGTCGAGGGGTGTTGCTGAAAAGAAACGATAATAAGAGGCTGTCCAGGGCTCTCTTTTATTGTCCTTTATTGCGCCATTGGTCTCACATAGAAATATATTTGACTCATCACCAACAAAGTTGCTCAAATGTGGGGGGAAAATAAAGCTGGTTTAGATGCGTTTGCTGGTGGATGCTGGGGAGGGGTTGACCACCGCATGCAATCTGTGGGGTTTTGTTCTCCTTCTTTTGTTTTGTGAGATGAGGTTTTCCAGCAACGACTGGACGAACAGGCTCCAGTAAATCACAGCTGAGCTAAATTTAATTCTTAGTTTGTCTGGGGACGTATGTGTGCTGGATTGTTTTCCTGAAGGGAAAAAGAAAACCAAGAGAGAGGAAAAACGCTGGAGTATTAAAGCAGAGCTACTACTGTCTGTGCATCATTTTTCCAGTTGACTGAACACACGTGTGTGTGTATGTACCAGACATATCTGGGACTGATTCTCAGGAATTTAAGGAAAAAATATACACACATGATCATTATTAAAAATAATAAAAAAAAAAAAAATCTAATATCTCTGACTACAACAAAAATAAAATCACAAGAAATCAAGGTCACATTTTAGATTAGGGTCCAATTCTCACTATTAACTACGACTTTTGCCTTAAACTCCTAATTACTGCTTATTAATAGTTAGTAAGGTAGTTGTTAAATTTAGGTATTGGGATTCATGATGTAGAATATGGTCATGCAGAATAAGGCATTAATATGTGCTAATAAGTACTAAGTACTAATAAGTACTAATAAACAGCCAATATCCTAGTAATATGCATGCTAAGTAATAGTAAAAATTAAACTAAAGTTTTACCGAAATTAACATATATTCCCTGGTGAAAAAGAAGTACACTTTAGCACACCTTTTTGAAAAGAGTACTTATTGCAGAAACAATATACTTTAAAATAATATGGTACTGTTCTCATGTTGGTCAGAAATGACCGAAATAGTTTTCTATATTTTAGTTCAATAATATTTTTTATTTAATATTTAGTTTTTTGGGAGGAGATTTTATGGTACTAAATTATATTTATGCAGTAGTTATAATCTATTCACTTTTTGAACATGGACCTGAAAATGAAATTTCCATCTTAAACGGTCCTAAATCTTGAATGCTTTGGAGTACAGACTGGAGTTTGGTCTCTTTTTAAATGTGCACTATGTAACTTTTCCGTCCGCTAATGGTCGCCTATTCAAAACAAATGCGTAGCTTGATGACGCCAAGTTTGAGTGCAGAATCTTGGGACATGTGGTCTTCACCTCACAGCCGGTGGAAAAGAATCGGAATAGGACTCGGGCAGAAATCAAGTTCATAGATGTGATTATTAACGTTACTGTAGTATGAAGCAGAGCAGGACCGAGTGTTGTGGGAGCTGAGCAAGGCCGCTGGAGTGATTGCTTATAAGATAAATGCAACACACGCCTCGCGAGCAGCAGGACTTTTATTATGCCACAGTCGCTGGCACCATTTCTGCTTTTCCGGTCATGAGTATGAGGTAACGCAGCTCTGTTTATCATATTAGATACATTTGAGTGTGTTGAAAATTATGTTATGACGTTACTCTGTGCGCTCGCTCGGGGGCTGCTATGACACTTGTTGCACACTGCAGTAAAGCGTTTCTGCAAAAGTAAAGCGTTTCTGCAAAATAAAACCGGAAACCGAGGGTAACGCAGATATGACGCAATTGACAGGCGACTCCCTCACACGTCCCGGTTCCTTGGTTAAAATAGCAATTTTGTCACGATTTACAAATAGTTGGAAACATTTGGGATATTGTAAGTACTCAACTGAACAAAATATATAACACTGGCCTAGTGGTTTTTGGATATTTTACTGCAAAAATGTTACATAGTGCACCTTTAAAGATGACACTTGGCAGATTATAACTGAAGTGAAAAAAGTTATAAAATTTTACATTTATTGTTATGAAAAATGCACAAAAATGACATTTTCTATTTTTATATGAAATATATATTTTCCAAAACACATTTTACTCTAAAACTGTGAGAAAATCAAAGCCATAAATCTAAACAAGTTGTGTTCCAAATTTGAGGTTGATATCTCAAAAAATGAGCTTTCAGTCAGATTTTGTTTGTGCGCAGCACCAATCAGTACTACTAGATGAAATTCGTCTCCCATTAATTTCCAATGCGGTCATTTTTGATACGCTAACAATACAAGTGTAATTTTTTGTGTCCATGATTTTTGTCTGTTCACACAGCAAGTGCCAAACCTTTACCAAATTTCATACCATTCAGATTAAATAAATTCTAAAAAAACTAAACGTAAAATTGTTTGGACAAAAATGACTGAACAGTACCAGAGGGTTAAGTGTGAACTGAATGTAATGTAATCAGTGCACTTAACTGCATCATTTACAATTCAATGAAAATATCAATTGTTTTTTTTTTTCTGTTTACCCACTTCAGTATGACTTTTTGTGTAATTTCATAATTACTTCTATTGTGAAATATGGTTAAAGTGTACTGCCGTTATATGGTAAACTAAAATATACTTTAATGTAATTTCTATTGCGATTTTTATGTTATGTATTCGATTATGTGTGTAATTACCAAGCAGCAACCTCCCCCAGTTTCTCTTGAAGCCAATACGGAAGTGACTTAAACTGCAATTCATCGACTGGCCACTAGGGACAGGCTCCAGAAGGGAGTAGAATCTCATTGAGCCCCATGTTAAAATGCCCAACTTTACAGCAGAAAAAAAAACATGTTTACAGCCTGGTACAAATTGTGGTTTTGGTCTATACGACTAATTTTGCCCTTCATGACAGCTGTGAGGGGGTAAATTTTTTTTTATAGCTCATTCGTTTACATTATATAAAGCCTTAAAGTTCTGCATAATTAAGGGCGTGGCCACTTTGAGTGACAGGTGGACAGCCATTTATCTGCTGTCTGTTAGTCATCGCATCACCTCAGCTCCACCCACGTGCCGCCTCTTTGCCCATTTTCTGTTATCCGGGAGTGACGCGCTGCCAAGATGGCAACGGCCAGCTCGATCCTACTTTACGCTTCAAAACCAAGGGGGTAATCCAGCACCCGGAAAGCGTACCTTCCATAGGGGCAGCCATTGCTAACCAAGCCATCACCTGCTGTTAGCATTCCATTGACTCCCATTCATTTTGGCGTCACTTTGACAGCGAATAACTTTACATCTGAAGCGTTTAAAGACTCAATTTGTCCATTGTTTATTTCTAAAGAAACACGACAATGTATAAAAGGCTCCATTACCTTGTATCTTACACTATCGCCCCGTAGAAGCCGTTTTTGTAAAAATAGGCTAACGATTGCGTCATAACCACACGACTCTCTGTCGCACAGTAGAGAAATTACCGTATAGACCCGTATAGACAGGAAGAGAAGCTTTCAGGCAATCTGGCGTTCGATTTTAAAATAAATAAATACTATGCAAAATGACAAAATAATTAATCAGAATACTTACCAAAAGTTGCTCCTGCTCACGCTCTCCGTCTCTGCAAGATTCTGTGATTCAGATTCCATTTGCACAACTACTAGAAGACTTACAACTGTCAAACAGGTTGCTCACGTCACATCTACGTCGTCAAGCTCAGTCTGAGGCTGCGCAGTACGCTCAGCCAGGAAGTGAGTGCTTCTAATTGACTTCACTTTTCTCCGTTGAAGTCTATGGGGTCGCTGTGTCCATTTCTTTTACTGTCTATGTTCAAAACTGCTCTTCAGAATCCTATGGGTGATGTCACAGACACTACGTCCATATTTTTTTTTTAACAGTCTATGGTAATTACACATTTGTAATGATGAAGTTGCAATTTAGTACATTTTAAAATATATTAATTTTAAATGTTATATCAAATAACACAATACAGTTAAAATTATGACCAAGTATTTACATGTGCCTTAGTATATTAGTCAAAATAAGTACTTTAAAGCATGACAAAAGATTATTAAAAACTTTATGTACTTTAAAGTAAAACTTTTTAATTTGAAATTATAACAAAGTGCACTTAAGAATAGTTAAGTGTGTTAAAAAACATAGTCATGGAAGTGTACTCTCAAGAACGTGGCCTTTTATTTCATTAAAATTATGGTAACACTTTAGTTTGGGGAACACATATTCACTATTAACTGTGACTTTTGCCTCAATAAACTCCTAATTACTGCTTATTAATAGTTAGCAAGGTGGTTGTTAAGTTTAGGTATTGGTAGGATTATGGGATGTAGAATATGATCATGCAGAATAAGGCATTAATACGTGCTTTATAAGTACTAATAAACAGCCAATATCCTAGTAATATGAATGCTAATAAGCAACTAGTCAATAGTGAAAACTGAACCCTAAAATAAAGTGTTACTAAAATGATATTATCTGCACAGTGTTTTTTTTTTAAAATATACTTCTAAGATTTGAAGTACACTAAAAGTGAATTTTTAATACAATTATGCACACTTCTTTTTCACAAGGGTTATCAAGATTACTTAAGTTAACAAGCTAACAAGTGTGTTTCTAAAATACTCTGCATGAGGTCCATTGCTCTGCACGTCTGTAGCATGTGCTAACTGCAACACCAAACATCTAGATCTGGATCTAAATGAAGAACTTGTTATGAGATGCTAGTGGGTTGTTTAAGGAGTTTAGTTTGAGATGTGTGTTTAACACCCTTAAATAGACTTTTGACCTGTGGCATAGAGTCTGTGCCACATTGCAGCTTATTGTGGCCAAGTGATGCCCGCTTAGACAGGAAAAGACCATTTAATTGATCACTCACTGTTCTTATTTTTCAGATGTTTATAAAGTAAGTGCACACATTATTGTTAGTTAAGGCCAACACCTATTTGACATACATTTACGCTACTAGTACATTTTGTAGGATTAAACCAAATGTGTCATTCTCTACTGATCTTTCCACTGTGGCACAACATGAGAGCGGCGCAGACAGGAAGTGGCCACCCTTCCCTCTCTACTCTCTACCTCTACCATCCCCCTCTTGGGGAGACTGACTGATTTACAATGATTTTGCTGGCAATACATTTTCTGGTGAAAACTAAGCAACATTTGGGGTCCTATCATATACACCCAGCGCAATGCGACAAAAGGCGCGACGCAAGTGTTTTTTGCTAGTTTCAGCCCGACGCAGTTATCATTTTTAAGTCCAGCGCCACATTGTTTAAATAGAAAATGCACTGGCGCCCATCTGTTAACCCATGGGCGTGCTGGTCTGAAAACTACTGCGCCATTGACCAACAAAAACCTGGTCTTGAAGTCCATAGTGCAGTATTTTTTGTGTTATTTAAAGGGGCATGTTAGTAATATGCACCTATAGGCGGGTACACAACGCATGTACACTCTGATTATTACACACACAGGGACGCGCAGCAGCACACAAACATTTTTAAATATTAAAAATAAAAGTATTCCTCTCTGGAGAAGCTTTCAGTCTTTCTGCTCGCAAATTCCGCCATGTAAAAAGCGAATCCGCCATGGTGCAAGCGCAACCGGCTTTTAAAGGGAATGGGAGATGAGACTCTGATTGGTTTATTGCACGTTACGCCCAAAACACACCCATGACTTATTAAGAGACTAGGAACAACCCTTTTGGACCATGAACCTGGAGCGCCGACCGTTTTGTCTGTTGTTAAACTAGCAAAAGACGATTAGGACACGCCCTAAGTGCACCTGCGCCGTGAGCTTCAGACCATGTGCTCAGATCATTAAAATAGGGCCCTTGGTATGTTTACATGCACTATTTTTCTGAATCTGAATTAATCTGAATTTGTGTTTGTATGGACCCTAATCTTTACAATCCGATTAACATCACAACATTTATTTCCTTCAAGAGGTGCATCAATTTTTGGTCAGATCTTGTATTGACAATGCAAAAGTCAAATACTCTGTAAAGTCTCCTCCAGCACATCCCAAAGACTTTTAATGAATTTAAGGTATTAAAAGTAAAAGGTATTGAGAATATTTAGCTCTGTTGCCCAGCCCTAATTTGTATGTCTACAATATAAGTGAGTCCAAACTTTTTTTTGTCCCACTCTATTGGCTTGTTTCCACCTAGCGGTACGGTTCAATACGGTACGCAATTTTTGCCGTTTCCATTGTCAGAAGTTGTGAATGGCACCCTATTTCCGAACCATACCGAACCACTTCTTTGGCACCTTTCCTTTGGGGTACCAAGCGCAGTAGTCTGGTACAAAAGGGCGGAGCTAGACTCACTGCAGAACGTTGATTGGTTGACAGAGAATCGTCACTTCTGCATGCTTTTTCGGCTGTGTTTTTCCTTGCAGCCTTGGCTCAAACAAAGCATGTCTTCTTCTTGTGACAACAGCCACATGCCGAGAAGCAAGAACAAGTTCTGCTGTATGTCGTCCATTGTCTTTTACTGTATCACTTTTTTCTTCGATCGCTACACCATGCCTGTCATAAGCATACTGTTGGAGGTGGAAACGGGTTTAGCGTCCCGAATCGTACTGAACTGTACTGTACTGAACCGCACCGCTCGGTGGAAACGAGCCATAAATGTCATTAGTTATATTTCCATCCACCTATTTTCATGCGCATTTTGGGACATTGCATAAAAAACACTGGATGGAAACTCCAAGATGTGCATAAATTCTAAAAATGCGCATTAAAAAAACGTATGCGCTCAATTGAGTTGGATACATTTTTTATCCTTTAAGGAGATATGCGCATAAAATTTTTTTCAGAATAAATCCCTCGATGCACAACAAAAACTCACATGACTTTGCCTCAAGCAGTGGATGTGATTGGATAACTGGACTAACCAGCCGACCAATCACATCGCACAGCATCTCAAATGTTGGTTTGATCATTTTGAAATGCCTGACCCAAAGTCTGTCATCCGAATGATTTGGTTCAATTCCCTCCCAGAAACGCCTCCCAGAAGAGTTTCCAAACACCCAGCATCCGAATCCAAGATAACAAGACAGCGTTTCGTCTGCACGCTCTGAGACGCAAGTGTAGAGCCACAGTGGCTTCCCCGATTGCAGCAACTTCTATTTTTATTACAGATATTTTGCGGCAACTTCCCAGGAAGTGACAATATTGTTCTCTTGAACACATGGTACTTCATTTGCAAATGTTTTGTGTGATATTCCAATTTTTTCAGTTAAATTCACAACTCTGGATGGAAACACAGCTACAGCTGTCTTCAGTTAGCATGTTCCCGCTGACTGGATAAATGACTTTTGTTTAATGCAATACAACTAGAGTACTTGTTTACAGTCTCAGTTTCCCATTTCAGATGCCACAGAGACCCATTGCAGTTGAGCCGTTGAGTCCTGATTACACTGATAAACTTTTGAAAACATTTCCCAGTAGGCTCGCACAGCTTTAGTATCGCACTTTATGGTTGAAGGCTGACATATGGCTAACAGGTCCTTCTGTGTACGTGTGCGCGCCTCGTCTCCTGCTGCTGTTCAGGTATTATCAGTTAGATACAGTTGAGTTGTAAAGTCACTGAGGTTCAGTTTCAGAGCTCGCTGACTTCTTTCTTGGCTCTTTTGTGTGGGTTTGTGTAGGGTGGTGGTGCTTGTGTGTAGCGTCATCAGACACCGTCAGCGTCTGTGCTGTAGACAGTAGCTTTACAAAGAGCCTCTCATTGAGGACAGCCTTCTTTACAATGGTAGGCCGTTGGTTTATGCACCTGGGAGTACAAAGTGAGGTCATAAAATTCAAGCAGTAACACCACAGATGCTGAACGCTCTGACCAACATCTTTAACCAAGTTCTTGGAGGACTGTTATGGCTGTTGGATCCTGCAGTCAGCCAGTCATTATTCCAAAATAAGCAAATGTTATGCAGTAAATAATGGACACAAAATATTGATGTGAGGTGAAATTATTATGTGGGAAGAAACTAAGCACGGATTGTTGCAACAAAACAAACTAGCTATGTAAATCGGTTGCATTAGACTGCATGAAAATGTTTGGTCCCACTTTATATTAGGTGGCCTGAACATCAAAAAATAAGTACAATGTACTGATTGTGTTCATATTGTAATGCAAAACACTTTTGCTGATATTGAGGTGTGATACGGGTAGTGTTAGGGACAGGTGTGGTGGTATGGGTAAGTTTAAGGGTAAGGTTAGGTGTAAGGGAAGGGTCAACAGTGTAATTAGAAATTTAACTACAGAAAATAATTACATGCAGGTAATTAAAATGTAAAAACATGTATGTACACAATAAGTGCATTGTATCAAATTATTAATTTTAAATGTTAGTACATAGTAGTTAAGGCCACTTAATATAAAGTGGGTCCAAATGTTAAGATTTACAATTTATAGCATAAATATATTTTTTACTTAAACTTGACATTAAATATATGAAAACATATATTTTGATATATATAAAAGTTTGACTGATTTTTATGAATTCGTAAGCACATCTAAAATACATTTATATTTATTAAAATGTTTTGTAAAATATATGAAGGTAAATGTTATTTCCTTTTTCAAATTGGTTTATATAATTGAAAATCATTCTTATAAGAAGTTACTGAACATTTTTTTTTTTTTACTTTTTTTACTGTATTTCGCATCAAGCAGTGTTCAATTTAATTGGTTACAATGTCTATTGATTCTTTTTACTGGAAGAAAATCACCCCTTTAAACCATTAATATCCAAATAATAGATTGCAGAATGCAGAGTTTATGACTAGTAAAAAAACATTCATGTGTGCGTCAAATTTGTACAAACATCACATTTTTCAATTATGCAACATCCATTTATAATTGTTTTAGTGCTCAACAAGATTATTCACTTATGAGAAATGATGAGTTTCAACAAGCAAAAACCATTAAAGTCCCCCTGTAAATTTTATCTCTTAAAACTAATCTTTGATCACCAAAATTACATATTTAAACTTCCATGAATATGCAAATTTTCCCTGCCTCCACTCACTCACACCAGCTCAGAGATCCACTCGCTCAACTTTACTCAAGTTACTGTAGTAAACGCTTTACAACATCGGACGCATGACCGTAATTAATATAATTAGCCTTTTGCTTGACTAATAATGTGTTGCTAATGTTAACCCGAAATATATACCGGGATAACCTGACTTCTCTTAAGACTCCACTGCTTCAGAGCGGTTATAGTTAATGATATGCTAAAGCCCGCCCACAAGTTGACGTGATTGATTACAAGGTAGTTTGTGACATCAGAAACACAGGCGATTTTAAACCTTGTTTTTGAGACTGACGTTGGTTCACTGGACTTTTAAGGAGAAAATACTCAGCAACGGTGTTGACATATGAATTTGCACATGGTGTCTTAAAGGATTAGTTCACTTCAGAATTAAAATTTCCTGATAATTTACTAACCCCCATGTCATCCAAGATGTTCATGTCTTTCTTTCGCCTACGTCACGAGCGACCTTTCCAACGTGATTACGTAATGCGTGCCGCATCGCAAGTCAAACATTTGCAAGTCAAACAAAGTTCCTACATGACATCACTGCAGCATTACACAAGAAACAAAATAGTTTTCGGCACTAAAAAAAAAAAAAAAAACAGTTGCAAACCCTAAACACTTGATGAGGATGTTTGTTTGGTCGCCTCAAGTGCTGCTCTCAGTCGTCACTGACTCGAGAGGGGTCAGTTGGATCGGCGCAGAACACACAGGTCAACAACAACAAACCTTTCCATGACCTTGTTGTGAGACGCGTTCCTCTGCACACACATGAAGAGGGGGAAAAGGAAACTCTTTCCAGGGTCCGTTCACTGAATGGCCCGATCGCCGTGGCAACAGGATCACTTCATCAGTCGAGGTGAACAGATGGTGTGTGTGCAACAGGCAACATATGTTCCAATGAGCCCAGGCCATTACTACAGATGGAGGGTGGGAAGGAGGCCGGCTCTGAAACATAACCTGACATTTCCTCCTCATTTGGCACCGCATTGTTACGCATCACAAAGAGAGATTAGCCCGAAGCGGTGAATAGCAGCGCAAAATCTCTTTAAAGGCAAATTACTAAGAGTCCCTCGCATTTCTCCACACACTTTACTTAACCAAGCTAGGCGGAAGGGCCGTATTTCACACGGGGGTCTGGGACAGAGGAGGGCTGCGCTGTTCACAATGACTGATATACAGCTCTCTTCTTCCCCTTCAGAGATTTTATGCCACTTCTGAGGAGGTGGGGATGGTTCTTCACGTCTTGACTTGACATGCCTCCACAGACAGCAACAGGTCACTGCAGAAAAATGAAGAAGGATCCAAACAAACCCCAAAGTTTAAAGTCAATATGACATCTAAACTGACCCTATATACTTTCCTAAAGGGATAATACACCCAAAATTTTTAATTCTGTCATTTACTTTCTTCTGCAGAACACACACACATGCACGCACGGTTCATTATCTTTGTGGGGACTTTCCATAGACGTAATGGTTTATATACTGTACAAACTGTATATTCTCTCTCCTTACACTAACCCTACCCATCACACACACACACACAAAGATATTTGAAGAATGTTGGTAGCCAAAAAGTTTCAGTTACCACTTTACAGACAAAAGAACAAAACACTGATACATTTCTCAAAAATATCTTCTTGTTTGCTCCACAGAAGAAAGTCATGCCGGTTTGGAACAATATGAAGGAAAATGAGGACACAAATATCATTTTTGGGTGAACTGTCCCTTTAACATGGTTCGAAACTTATGTGCTGTTATTTTTAAGGTGGAACACAAAAGGAATTTTTTTGCAGAATCTCTGAAATCTTATTGGAGTTCAGATTCAAAACGTGTCATTGACGTAACAGAAGCTGTTGAAATGCAATATGGAGAATGAGATTTCACACATAAAGCTATCAAATCAAACAAACTGTTTCCATGATACCTGTGGCTTCTTTGATTGGTCAATCTAGAATTATAGTTATCTTAGATTTGGGCCCGTTCACACCAAGAACGATAACTATATATTAGTGTTAATACCAGCGGATGCTATCATTCTGTTTATTCTAAGCACACACTGCAGTTTTGTCATCCGTCACTTTAAATGCTCAAGCTCTTTAAAGCAGGATGGATTCTGATTGGCTGGCAATGTTTTTATCGCTCATCAGCTGGACAAAAAATCGTTCTGAAATCGTTCTGATTTTTAGTACTATATCTTTATCGTTAAAGTTATCATCCTTAACTATAATGTTTTTTATATGTCTATGTGGTGTTTTTAATAAGCTTTAAGACAAACCATGTGCAAATTCATAAGTCAACACCATTGCTAAGCATCTTCTCCTTAAAACTGCAGTGAAAAAAGTTTGAAATCGCCGGTGTTCCTTACGTCATAAACTACCTTGTAACATTGTCAACGTGTGGGCGGGCTTTAGCATATCATTAAGCAGGGGAGTCTCAAGAGAAGCCAGGTTATCCAAGTATATTTCTCTGTTGACATTAGCAACACATTATTAGTTGTTTGATAACATAGTCAAGCAAAAGGCTAATCATATTAATTACCATTTTGTGTCTGACGTTGTAAAGAGCACCATTGTGCAGCGTTTACTACAGTAACTTGAGGAAAGTTGAGCGAGTGAATCTCTGAGCCGGTGTGAGTGAGTGGAGGCGGGGAAAATTTGCGTATACTAAATGAGGCAAGGGTGAAGAGTTACATTCAAGCTATTTTAAGGCATGAAGATTTTCTTTTACAGGATGCAATGTAATTTTGGTGATCAAAGATGAGTTTTAAGCGATAAAATTATTGACTACAGAGGGACTTTAAGGTGCAGTCACAGTGAAATTTTGATAAAATAGTTCTTTCGCCCTCATGTGAAACGTCTGATCAAGTGGAAATGACTTAATTTTGTGAATGTGAACACTTTTACGGTAGCAACAGTTCGCTGCTTGAGCGGTTTCTGCTAGGATCAGCATTAGATGGTATATTAGCAAAAACATAATAATGTTACAAAATTAATTATAAATTTAAATTTACGTTTTTAATATACATGACATTTGGATATTGGTAGTTTTTGGCTAAAGAATGAAGAAACACAGTAACTTGTTTACTTCCATATCCTCTACACTGGCATGTCTCATAAATATATCAGTTCTATGAAAGTTTGTAAGCATTAGTCATATGGATTGGACACATCCCTAGTCCAAAAAACAAAAAACTAACAAGCCCAAGGCACTGAGTTATTTTTTTCCGTAATTGTCTATTTTTCTTTTGTTGGTTTGAATCTTGGTGCGAGTCCACATACAATTACGGCAAGAGTAAATCTGCGGCCAGTTCCTGAGTTTTACAGTTCTCTATTCATAGCTACTGCCGTAAATATCAGAGGCTAAATATGTATTCAGTGCACTTCAGTATTTTTAGAATCATGCAAAGCCATTTTGTGCATTTTAAGCAGTATCTCAAAAGAGAGATAATTCCTCACAGCTAATCATAACACACTATCTGATCTGCAGTCATATTAGAAGGCCGTTTTTATTTAGGTCAGGAAGCAATTACAGGTCTTCTGAGACAGTGGGTCATTTTTAACTACGGATCGACTTTGTGTCTTGACTCAAAAACCAAAAAGTCAAGTCGCGGGAGGGTGGTTATTCCAGAAAACTGATCCAGCAATCTATTATTATCATCATTACCACCACTATCATCAAGCAAACATGTCCGTGTCCTCATGGTGTACGATTACATTATTATCATGAACAGGTTTGGTTTGGGATGGGGGGTGGTTTGGCTCCTCCAATTAAACTTCAAATCAAATCAAAAGATTTAGGGTGTCAGAAATACTTGCACTTGTTATACAACACCTTTCAAAAGTTTCTTTTTTTAAGGCAAGGGCACATTACATCTATAAAAAGTGCCAGAAAAGACTTACATTGTTGCAAAAAATTATATTTCATATAAATGTGGTTTATTTGAACTTTCTATTTATTAAATAATCCAAAAATATGAAATGGAAAGGGATTGAGTCATTTCCGCGTCACACCGGTCTCGAGTCCCACAGAGGAGCTCCGGAAGGATAAAAGGAGGAGCGACGACAGTGAAGGACGAGAGAGGACCAGGCCTGGACTTTACATTTATTTGATTTTTTTTATGTTTATTTTATTATTAAAAGTTATGTTGAACATTCAACATCCCACCTCCTTCTTCCCTAAGCCTAGTTACACATTGCAACAACATTTTCAAACATTAATATAGTAACCAATCAGACAAATAAACGTACATTCTGATTGTCTGACAGGGTTACAATACAATGCTCAAGTGGTTTCTTTTAGGATAAGCACCAAATGGTATCACCAAAAAAGTCCTATTATCTATCAATTTAGTAAAGTACAAGTTTTTAAGATAGTTGATGTTTGGCAAACTGTGCTATGGATGTCAAAACAAAAGATAAAAAACATAAAAATACTTATGGAAGCTCCTTTAAAGACCCCCTGTTGTGAAAATCAAGTTTTTAATGATTATGTGGTGTTTTATTGTTTCTGACGTAACAAAATACTATGTAACCAATCAGGTCACGATGGGGGCGGGGTTTAGCATATCATTAACTATGATGCAAAGCAGGGGAGTCTCAAGAGAAGCCAGGTTATCCCAGTATATTTTTCTGTTGATATGAAAAAAATAGTGTAAATTTAGCATTTTAACGTGAATTACGCATATGATGTACATTACGATGTTATGATGAATTATATGTTCAAAGTGTTTCTAAGGATGCTGATTTTTAGAAGGCAGACTGAGATGGCGAACGGGAACATGGTTTGTGTAACATTAGCAACACATTATTAGTTGTTTGATAACAGTCAAGCAAAAATATAATCATATTAATTACCGTTATGTGTCCGACGTTGTAGAGAGCGATACCATTGTGCAGCGTTTATTACAAAAAATTTGACCCGACCGAGTGAATCTCTGAGCTGGAGTGAGTGAGTGGGGGCGGAGCTAATTTGCATATTCATGGTTTCACGTATATTAAATGAGGCAAGGGCGTAAAGTTACATTCAAACTATTTTAAGGCATGAAGAATTTTTTTCCATAGGAAAAAAACTTTTAAATATGTCATTTTGAAAAAAGAGATTTTATTATTTACACACTGTCATAGCCGAGACGTATTTTTCCCAACTGAGACCCCAGACTCTAAAAAGCAGCCCCCTCCTGCCCTCAATTTCACAAGGAGAAAAAGAATATGTGAGGGACAGAGCGCCAGATAATTGTTGGCTCCATCATGCCTGCTTTCCCTCCCTCTGTCTCTCATGCTCTGTGAAGGAAACAGTGATGACAGCGTGCCAAAGTCTGGCTTCTTGCGGCAGCGTGTGTCCCCACCTCCACCCAATAGCGCCTGCTGCAGAACAAACGCTCTGTTCCCCACTGAGGCTGCAGAGGCGACTGCCGCCCACCCTCAGCGGGCCGGCAGCGAATCACCCTCACGCTAACTCCAGCGTCAGCCCGCTGAGCTGTGACCACACTGCCATGAGAATAGAGGCTATATTTACCATTAGTGCACACATTCAAACATATGCTATAATTAAATAGATGAAAAGGACAATGTGTTGTAGTGTTGCTAATCTAGTGGTTTTATTTATTTTGTTTTAAAAAAAAAGGGCTGGATACACAATCAGCACCCAGCCAGTGCCAGGACGGGGCAGTCTGAGCAAACAGATTTAGAATCAAAGCAAAACGCTGCACAGGAAATGATTCTGTACATATAAAAATAACTTCATTCAATGTTACATTTGCATAAGAAACATCCCAGCCCTTTCCATTGAAGCGCAACGGTTGGGTTCCGGGGAAGAAGAAATTAATACTCATTTTCTGTGTACAGAAAACTGATGTTTAGCAATAACAAACCTATTCGACAGAGCCATGGAAAATAAATTAATGACAAGAACTCAACAACGACCAGCCATTCCTGTTTAGAAATGCCAATAATAGAGTTGGTATATGTGTGTGTGTGTGTGTATACAGTATATTTAAAATATAAATATATATTCAAAAGTTGGGGTTGGGGCATTTATTTGATCAAAAATACAGTAAAAATATTTTTTTTACCATTTCAAAACTTTTCTGTAATTTATTCCTGTGATATATAAAAACTTGTATACAAGTTTATAATGTTGGTTGCTCTGTTGCTACTGAAAGTGTTAATACACTCACTCTATCCGCTTTATTTTAGGATTGTACGGATGGATTTGAAAAAGTCAAGTGTTCCCACTAGCTATGTTTCCATCCAAATTTGTGAATTTAACTTATGCACAAAATTGGAATGTCGCACAAAACATTTGCGAATAAAGCAACTTTTCCATCCCATGTGTTTAAGAGAACAAAATCACTTTTTATGCACATTTTTAGAATTGATGTGCACCTTGGTATTTACATTCAAAATTTTTTATGTGATATCCCAAAATGCGCATACAAAATAGGTGGATGGAAACAGGCATTGTAAATCTGTCCTTGCTCTACAGAACTTGGGTGTTAATGTGGTTTGTCTACCTCTTAGCTAATTGTGAAATTAATTTAATAATGTCACTTTTCCTACCAGTTACTGTTCATATTTCATATTTCCCAGAGCACTATTTCAGTTCCATTGTTCTCTTCCTTTCAGACTCCTACTGATTTCCAAATGGACGGCAATGATAGTTTCATGGTTTTCAATTTTCAATGATCCCCTACTGTCGATTTCAAACACTTGAGTCTTTTCAATTGCCAAAGGTTTTGTCAATCTGCTCTTGTTTTTGCATGAATAAATCTGTTGCCTCCATTTCCTGCTGTGCCTATATGCTCTAGCCATTTCTTGCCAAGTCACGTGTTTGTCTAGTACTGTTTTTCATTCCTCGGCTTTCATTCTCTGTAGATAAGGGGAAGAGCTGTGCTTTGACCACTTAAGCTATGGAACTTTCTCCATATCCTATTTCCGCTCTGGAGTGTTTAACAATACCTAGTGGAGGGACTGATTCACAGCCTTATGGGCAAAGAGAGAAACAGACCAAAAACAACTCATTATCTGTATTAGTAATTCATTCACAGAATTATTGTACTGGGACATGAGTTTCATCATAATCAGATCAATAAATCACAAGTATCACAATGGTGTTTTACACTACCGGTCAAAACTTTGGGATAATTCAGTTTTTCAGCATTATTTGATAAATAGAAAGTTCTAAAGAACAGCATTTATTTTAAATAGAAATCTTGTAACATTATAAATATCTTTTCAGTCTATTTTAATCCTACTTACCCCAGGTTTTTGAATAGTTGTGTATCATTGGTGTATCAAACACTGATATATGTTTTTAAGATGTTCCTTGAGCAGCAAATCATCATATTAGATGATTTCTGAAGGATCATGTGACACTGAAGACTAAAGTAATGATGCTGATATCACAGGAATAAATTAAAATATATTCAAATAGTAAACAGTTATTTTAAATTTCACTATATTCCTGTTTTTACTTTATTTTTGATCAAATAAATGTAGGCTTGGTGAGCAGAAGAGACAAAAACATTACAAATCTTAATTATTTCAAACTTTCGACTGGTAGTGAATTTTTGGAAAATGTGTCCTTTGACCTTGGCTGAAGATGAAAATTCAAAAAACCCGCTCTTAAACGAACATTTATCACTTGTAATATTAGGTCGTTTTTAATGTTTGCATGACATAAAATAGTGCATGAACAAACATAAAAAGCTTGCAATACTATAACATACAGACATGATGGACATGAAACAGAGTATCAACAAAATTTGAGGTTGAAATGGGAGCATTTTGGTCACGATATGCCAGAACCACAATTCAGTCCAAACATCTCTCCATCCGGCTGCTTTGGATCATATTAACCGCGACTTTCAATGCTATGACACACATTATTAATAACATTTTTAAAGAATGGCTGCTTGAAAATCTAGAATCTAAATGTGTTGAGGGAGACAAAAAAAATCTTTTTAACTGTGAACAACTGGAGTCGACGTCAAACCAGCAGTTGAAAGGTAAGAGATCATCTGAGACTAATTAGGGTCTGAGCTGAATGAATGGGTTTGGCACACAGTTTAGGAAGCTTCCATTTTGGTCACTGATTCA
The DNA here is from genome assembly GCA_039654625.1 of Rhinogobio ventralis. NCBI lineage: Eukaryota > Metazoa > Chordata > Actinopteri > Cypriniformes > Gobionidae > Rhinogobio > Rhinogobio ventralis. The sequence goes on from CM077204.1 coordinate 6,411,761, forward strand.
TATCATCCACATGGAAAAGAAAAAAAGACTGTAATCTCACTATAAGATATAATTCTGAGGGCTTTTCAGGATATCTCTGAATGGGAGGGTTATCTCTATCTGCCTGGTAAAACGGCACATTCAAGTAAAATTTCATGTTTTTGAGGAATGCACTGATACTGCAAAGACGTCTGTCACTAATTATCTGAAATCAAAACAAAAGGGCAAAATCTAAATTAAGGCATCCAAGGACATGGACATGAACATTCACATCTGAGAATGCAGTTCATTAGTGCTTTGTTCTGTGGGTGACAATTGTTTCCACAAGAGTTTTTTTGTTTTTGTTTGTGTTGTTTAGTTTTGAGACGTGGGCCATCTATAACAAAATAAAGAAAAGTCATTTCAGTTATCAATGCAGATTAGAAGTAGACTGCTGATTCTACTAATAATGGCATGCTGTAAATTACAGTTTGTCAAGACAAACTTTGATGTAGGCAGATACATCAATAAACTTTAGATGATAGATAGATAGATAGATAGATAGATAGATAGATAGATAGATAGATAGATAGATAGATAGATAGATAGATAGATAGAAACAGAGACAGACAGACAGACAGATAGATAGATAGATAGATAGATAGAAACAGACAGACATCGATAGATAGACAGACAGACAGACAGACAGACAGTAAGAGAGAGAGATAGATAGATAGATAGATAGATAGACAGACAGACAGACATCAATAGATAGACAGACAGATAGACAGATAGATAGACAGACAGACAGACAGACCGACAGATAGATAGACAGATAGAAACAGACAGATAGAAACAGACAGATATCGATAGATATATAGACAGACAGGCAGACGGACAGACAGACAGACAAACAGATAGATAGATAGATAGAAACAGACAGACATTGGAAGATAGATAGATAGATAGATAGATAGATAGATAGATAGATAGATAAATAGACAGACAGACAGACAGACAGATAGATAAATAGACAGACAGACAGACAGACAGACAGATCGATAGATAGATAGACAGACAGACAGACATATAGATAGATAAATAGATAGAAACAGACAGACATTGAAAGATAGATAGATAGATAGATAAATAGACAGACAGACAGACAGATAGATAGACAGACAGATAGATAGATAAATAGACAGACAGATCGATAGATAGATAGACAGATAGAAACAGACAGACATCGATAGACAGACAGACAGATAGATAGAAACAGACAGAGATAGATAGATAGATAGATAGATAGATAGATAGATAGATAGATAGATAGATAGACAGACAGATAGATAGATCGATAGATAGATAGACAGATAGAAACAGACAGACATCGATACACAGACAGACAGACAGACAGATTAAACAGAAAGACAGATCGATAGATAGATAGATAGATAGATAGATAGATAGATAGATAGACAGACAGATAGATAGATAGATAGATAAAGAGACAGACAGACATTGAAAGATAGATAAATAGATAGATAGATAAATAGACAGACAGACAGACAGACAGACAGACAGATAGATAGATAGATAAAGAGACAGACAGACAGACAGATAGATAG